>JAJOOD010019449.1:0-17490 GCA_029582525.1 Solanum tacnaense
AAACAAGTTTCCGGTAACTTCCGAACCACATTTTTAAGAACTTTTTGGGTCAAATTCAAATATAATCATTTCATTAAGTTCTCGACTCCAAACTCACATGTGAGGCTCTAGTTTCACTCTATCATTTTCCGAGTCGTTACATCATCTCTAGTCATACATATCAATGAATCATAGGTATTCACCTCCATGTTCATTATTAGAGGAATATAGGTATTCGCCTCCATATTCATTATTATGTGATATAGGTATTTGCCTCCATATCAATTTTAATGTGTAATGTAGGTATTCGCCTCCACATCACCGCATAAGAATCATATGTAATCGCATGACCAACATAAAGGCTAATGGGTAATCACTGATTACCTTGGGAGTCACACATACATAAAGAGTAATCACCTCACACTCCCCATAACTAGCTAATTAGGAATAAGGGAACTCACCACAGATTCCTATCATGTAAAGGTCATTTAGGGGAATCACCACAAGCCTCATCACATCTTAGATTCCTAGGACTTAGATTCATTTTAGGTGAGAAAACCTTTCAACCTAGAATCATTCTATGTGAGAGAACCTTTCATGTCATATCATATTTGTGCATTAAAACTATATCTAGAATTCTACATTAGACATTGGCATCATCATGACTTAAGTGAATCTATCACTTCGCATATTCAATCATTTATTAGGTAGATTAGGTAGTCAAAGATCATCCACCATAACTCTATCCACCAAGCTTACATTCTCATTTAGACTTTACTCTCAAAGCCTTGGCAACTCTAGATCATCACATTGGTTTTAATCTCAAACCATAGTGATCAACCTTCATTACTACAAACCTTCTACTCACAGCTTTACTTCTTATTATCACCATTCATACCTACATCTAAGGTATTCTAATCATATTCTTCATTACTAGGTGATTCAAGTCATAATTGATCATAAAGGTTCAATTTAATCTTTACAAGTCAAGATCAATCATATTCAATAAATTCTAGTTCAATTCATGATTATATGTTCCTAACTTTGAAAAATTACTACACATGACATTGATATAAGAAGATCACTCATGAATCTTCAATTTCACCTCTAATGGCATAAACCCACAAAATATCACATTCATCAAATAGACTAGGGTTTACCATATAAATCACATTAATTCATCATAATATCATAATTAGATTCTAATACAATCATAATTAGGTATTATCCACTAGATTGGAATCATACCGTAAGCCCTACCCACAATGTAATAAGGAAACCCTAGCTAGATTAGGATTTTGACTTCAGAATTGGGGGAAAACTAAGGGCCTCTATGTGGGAAGAAGCCATAGATTAATAATCTAAACATACCTCTTTTCAAATCCCCAATAAAGATTGAATCAATAATGAAAATCGACCTAAGTTACTGCCTCTTCCCTTATCTTCTCCTTCTTCTTCTTCACTTCTAGAGAGAGGATTTTTGGAGAGTATTTTGGGGTCTTTAGATGAATGAGTTAATGACTTAGTTTTAGGGGCCTATTAAGCTTGTATAGGTGGTTAATTAACTACCTAACCGACCTACCTTAACCCCTACTTAATTATTAACTTAAACCCCAAACCCCTAACTAAAAATTAAAACCTTCAAATTGACCTACGGATCCCCCACCCACGAAGGTCACGGCTTGTGCTGCTACTTCATCGATGGGGTCTGCATCAGGTAAATTGCAGGCCTTAATAGTCCTTGACCCACGACCCCCATCTACGGGCCATGGATCCACCTACGGCTAGTAGGTGGCCAAACGTAGGTGACATTTTATTGATAGCATTTTGGGCTGTTTTGAGGTCCTCCACAAGGACTCCTTGGGTGGTCCTTGGGGGATCGTACCTTGACGCCCTAAACCTTAAACCTCTATTCTAAGTATGGGAATCATCTTTACAACCTTTACTCCTCACACTACTTTCTATACCTCTTACGAAAAACTCTAGAACACACTAGTTGAACTTGCTAGTTTCTGGGGTGTTACGGGATCTTAAAATGTGGGTACTGTTATATGTTGGTCCAATTGAGTAGATAATAATTGTTTATGGTGTAATTACATGATTTTAGTATGATTATACATGTATTCTTGATTAACCTAACTTTATATGGTGAAATTGATATAGTTAGTGTTATGCCATGAAAGAGGGGATTGAGGGCTTAGATGTCACCTTTTATGATCGATGTACTTCGTATGAATTTCTTGAGGTTAGAGAACCTAGATATGATTTGCTTAAAAATAAAGATTCTAGACATGAATTGATTAGATTAGGGGTTACATGATGGATCATGGTTGAGTAGTATTGAGATTGAGCTTATATGATGCTATATGACTATAATTGGTTAAGAATGACGCATATGGATAAGTTACCTTGAGAATTTGGTATGCGTGATGATCATGTGAGGTATTGCTTGATAGTAAGGCTTATAGTATGAAGATGACTTCTAAGGCTTTAAGGATAAAAGTTAATATGAATGAGCTAAGAATGTTAAGACTTTAAGAGGGAAGCCATTATGAATGTTGAATTGTACATGGCATTATTGTGGAAGGCATTGGCCCACATAACCTATAACATGAGTACATGTGATTATGATGTAACTATGGTGTTTTTTAAAGGTTATGCTCACATACACCCTTACACATATCTATGAATGAAATGTCAATGACCATGATAATCTTGTTATGTTGATTGAAAGGCTATTCTCATGAACACACTATGAACATGATGTGAAAGGTTTACTCACATATTAATGATTCTAGGGTTGAAAGGCTATTCTCACCTATTGAATCTATGAGCTATCATGATACCATGTTGGTTAGAGTGCTAGGGCATTCTTCCATAAACATGAACCTAAGTAAAGACTTAACATTAACTTAATGGGAATTAGGTCGAGCACTGAGAGGATATGAATATGAGATGGAAAGCTTAAGGATAAAAGTTAATATGAATGAGCTAAGAATGTTAAGACTTTAAGAGGGAAGCCATTATGAATGTTGAATTGTACATGGCATTATTGTGGAAGGCATTGGCCCACATGACCTATAACATGAGTACATGTGATTATGATGTAACTATGGTGTTTTTTAAAGGTTATGCTCACATACACCCTTACACATATCTATGAATGAAATGTCAATGACCATGATAATCTTGTTATGTTGATTGAAAGGCTATTCTCATGAACACACTATGAACATGATGTGAAAGGTTTACTCACATATTAATGATTCTAGGGTTGAAAGGCGATTCTCACCTATTGAATCTATGAGCTATCATGATACCATGTTGGTTAGAGTGCTAGGGCGTTCTTCCATAAACATGAACCTAAGTAAAGACTTAACATTAACTTAATGGGAATTAGGTCGGGCACTGAGAGGATATGAATATGAGATGGAAAGCTTTTACGTCAGTTAGTCCGGCTTTTCAATTGAGTTCCTTTTACGCCTGTTAGTCCGGGTTCGTAAAATAGTTATGTCATGAGATGGAAACCTTTTACCTTAGTTAGTTCGGGTTTCTAGAAGAAGTCTCCATATCCCATAACTATGTTCCCTCATAGGTTTTTAACTAGTGGATCAACCTATGCTAATAAACTCTAACTTAGGCAAGTAGGACACCTCTTTTTGGTGTGGTGGCATGACACCGGATTCCATGTAGCTCACATGGTCTATGTCGGTTAAAGTTATTTCCCTCCATGAACAAGAACATGAACTATGAACAAGAGCATGAGTTATGTACTATGGTTCCTCAAGAGGTTCTACTTAGTGTGAGTGGGGGTATGATACTTCATTCATGCATTGCACAAGTAGGCTTTGAGAGTGGTCGTGGTATGTTTCTCTTATGATATAATGATTTATGAGTTAATGCATGTTGTACATGGATTGTTGCTATGAGTGGCTTTCCTTGATATGAGTTATTGAACATGAATGTTTCCTTGTCTATGAGTACTAACTATGGATAAGATCAAAGCATGATAAGTATGAGCATGGTGGCCTAAAAGTTGTACTTAGTGTAAATGGGATTATGGGATCTTATCTATGCATTGCACAAGTATAACTTAGGGTTACTTATGTGATGGTTCTACTATGATGACGATGACCTTGGTATTTAACTATGTATGTGAACTATGTCTTATGATGATTGGTGTATGCATTATGTCTATGTTGGAGGCTATGCTTGTGATTATGTTGATATCCCTTATGCTATGATGAATTGTACATGAGTTTTCTTATGAGTTACATTCTCCAACTATTTCAAAAATGATGTTCAAAATTGGCATATAGCATGATTTCAACTAAAATGTCCCTTTTAGCATGTTTTAAGGATTTTTATGCATGGCTATCATACTTAGTGCATTTTTGTACTAACCCATATTTTCTACATTATTCTATAAGTGTAGGGCCCAGTTATTGAGGTGTGCTTTTTCTATTGTTCAAAGTTTCGATTGATTTTCTCCACGGTTTTGGTGAGTCCTCATGGTTCGAGGACGAGAGTTGTTCATTTCTAGTTTCTTTCTTACATTCTCTTTAGAGACTATGTTGTAAAGGGTTGTGACCCTTATTGATACTCGATTGTATTAGATGGTTATTGAGACAATGTCTAGACTTCCATTTGGTTTTATGAAAAACTTTGATTGTAAAATGTTTTAAATTCCGCATCATTTTTATCTATCTTATGTCATGATATAATAAGGTCTTGTATGGGACCCCTTTGGGGTCAAGTACACCGTGTTACATCTAAGGGGTACCCTTGGGTCATGACAAACTTGGTAATCAGAGCACAAAGTTTAGAATGATTCTAGGATGATGTCTCATAAGCAACGTCTTGTACAGTCTAGTTCATACTGTGAAGCGTGCCACATTTATGAATGAGAGGCTACAAGATGCTTAGGAAATTCCACTTCTTCATTACTCTTAAGTCGTGCGATAGAGTTTAACTTTATAAGGTCTTTCTTCTAATCCTTATCCAGTGGTCCACAGGATATGACTACTCAAAAAGCTTTCACCGGTGGATTTGAAGGAGACAATGTTGATCAAGGAGCTCCTCCTCAAGCTCCACAAGTTCCAGTTGACTTAATGTCTAATGAGAAGATTACGTATGGTTTTCAATTGTTGACTCAAGTTGGGATAAAAATTTTGGAATTCTATGGGTCAAATATGGAGGAAGATCCTTAAGAGTTCATAGATGAGATCTCTAAGGTGTTGAATTTTGTTGGAGTGACTCTGATAGAAAAGGCGGAATTGAACGCTTATCAACTGAAGGATGTTTCTCAACTTTGGTTTAACCAATGGAAAGAAGCAAGGTTGATAGAAGCAGGTCCCATGCAATAGGAAAGATTTAAGAATGGGTTTCTCGTTAGGTTTTGCCTTTTAGAGATGAGATAGTCTAAGATACTTGAGTTTATTATTCTTTGCCAAGGTAGGATGAGTGTTGAGGAGTATGCTCGGTTTTTCACTAGGTTGTCAAGATATGCTCCATTCATAGTGGCTGACTCTTGGATGAAGATGAGTAAGGTTGTGTCGGGTGTATCCAACTTGGTAGCAAAAGAATGTAGTATGGTTATGCTTGAGAATGATATGAATATTGATTGTCTTGTGATTCATGCTCAGTGGTTTGAAAAGGAGAAACTTGAAGAGAGGTCTAGAGGAACAAAGAGGTATAGGATTGATGATGATAATTCCTCTCAAGAAAGGTTTTATGGATAAATCTCTTCTAAGGTTCCCCCAAAGTTTAACCAAGAGAGGGTGTCTACCCCTAAATCTCAAGAAGTGAGTGGTAGTAGATCATATATTATTAAGCCTACTTGTGCTAGGTGTGGAAAAAGGCATGATGGTAAGTGTCTAGCCGGCATGAAGGGCTGCTATGGTTGTGGTGGAAGTGGTCACCTAATAAGATATTTCCCGGTGCTTACAGCTAGAGGAAAAGAGGAAGCAATCTCCTCCAAGCTGTTCGGGTACTAGTACTCCAAGGCAAGGTAAGTTTTACGCACTCCGGTCTAGAAGTAGCTTAGAAGGCTCTCTGGATGAAGGTACCAGTAGGTTAAAAGTTTTCTTAGTAATGTTTATGCTTTGTTGGATCTGGGTACTACCTTATCTTTTGTGTCGCCTTATGTGGCAATGATGTCTGATGTTCCCCCAGACAAATTATTAGATTATTTTTCGGTTTCTACCCCAGTTGTTGACTCCATGGTGGCTAAGAGGGTGTATAGAAGAGGTCCCATTTCCTTGTCCCATAGAGTTACTCTTGTTAACTTTGGTAGGGTTTGAATGCATGGTTGTTAAACCTCTATTGGTTTTTGAACCCGGTAAGGTTATTATGAGTTTTGGTGATGCTTTGGGATTGTTTGAAAGGAGTAATATTTGAAGTTTTAGTAGGGGGCTTACTCCCAAGGAGGAGATGGTATGCTTAGATAGCAAGATTTATATAGAGTCCCGATATCCTTCTTTCTTTTATTCCTATTTCTAGCTTGAGACCAAGAGTTACTGTTTGGGCTTGTTTTATGTTTTGGGAGTCATGTATGTTTTAGAAATTTTCATGATCTCCTTATGTTATGCATGTTCTTGAGAGAATTCATGTTTAGTATAAAATGAGTTTTTATGATTTATATGTTCCTCATGTTGTTGTGCATTTTAGTATGATGATGGCATATTTGACCTCATGAGATGATTTGATGAACATGTTTTGCTATGCTTTTGATGAAATGGCATATTGGCTCCATAATGTTGTGTTGAGCTTGCTTAAGTTGGAGAAGGAATTTCCTCCTATGATTATGTGAAATGATGAGTTTTGTGCATAATGGATTGTGGATGTACTTCCCACTTCCTTGTGTTGCATTGATTATGTCTTGAGATGGAGTTGATGTTTCCTCCTTTAAATTGTGCATTATTTTTATGTTGCATGCATGATGGGCTGCTAGTTTTGGGTCTTCATTTTCGTAAGGTGTCTAGATCATCATTCGAGGACCACTATTCCCAAGGGCAGATAAAGTAACACTCCGGAAACTAGTAGACCAAATTAGAGCCTTAAATTAGGGTTCTAGGTTTGAGGTGACGGTTACGGTCGTAGATAAGAATTCCCGTACTTAAAATGAAGGGTTTCGGGGTCAAACGTCAAGGCACGTGTTACACCCCGTAGTTTATAAGACCATCTAGGGCTTAATGAAGGGTTGGAAAGGCAAGTGCCAAGGCAAAGGGGCAAAGCCTAAGCCAAAGGCCAAGGCTGCCCCAACCTTGGCAAGACACTGCCCCAAATTTCACAACCAGTGGTCTTGACCACAATTCGTGGGAGGTCTCGTGAAGTTCCCTTAGACTTGTGGGAGGAAATTCCTTGAAGCAAAGCTACTGCCAAAGGACCACGATCAACTTCACAACTAGTGCTCTTGACCACGGTTCGTGGGAAGGCTCGTTAAGTTTCTTTAGGATGAGGGAGGCCAAGACACTTTGGCCAAGCCACTTCCCAAGGACCACGGGCAGGATCACGGCTCGTGGTCTTGACCACGGCCCGTGAGGTCTTGTCATGTTGCCTGGGAGTGGGCAGCCTAGTTAGGGTGTTTTTAGTAAATTCCTTTTTAGTTGGTTTTTAGTGGGGGTCGTTTTATATGAACTTTATACACCTATATAAACTATTTTAAGTCATTAACCACCCCAACTAAGTCAGTAACTCCAAAACCCCAAAAGATCCCAAAGTTCTTCTACACAATATTTCTCTCTCTAAAACTCCATAGAAGAAGAATAAGAAGAAGGTGAAGTCTAGGGTTGAAAGGGGGTGTCTTCTCTACTCAAATTCTTTGAAGAATCATCCTAATGTATGGTAGCTTTTAATCTATGGGTAGCTTTCACCCTAACAGCCCCTCCAAAGTTTAATTTCAAACTAGTGTTTTCCCCAAAAGTGAGAGCTTGACTTCAATCTTGTGGGTTCTTTCCAAAAACGTTTTTAATGGTTGATTTATGATGGATTATGATTGAATTGATGAATTATTGTTGGTTTATGATGAATTCCCCCAAGAACCCATGAAATCCCTAATTATCCTTAATGTGGATCTTAAAGTGTGGGTATCGTTTTGTGTTGGTCCAATTTAGTAGATTATAATTGTTTATGGTGTAATTACATGATTTTAGTATGATTATACATGTATTTTTGACTAACCTAAGATTCTAGGGTGAAATTGATATAGTTAGTGTTATGCCATGAAAGAGGGGATTGAGGGCTTAGATGTGACCTTCTAAGATTGATGAAATTCTTTATGAATTGCTTGAGGTTAGAGAACCTAGATATGAATTTCTTAAAAGTATAGCTTTTAGACATGAATTGATTAGATTAGGTCTCATATGATGGATCATGGTTGAGTAGTAATGAGATTGAGTTTATATGATGCAATATGACTATAATTGGTTAAGAATCAAGCATGTGGATAGATTACCCTGAGAATTTGGTATACGTGATGATCATGTGAGGTATTGCTTGAGAGTAAGGCTTGTAGTATGAAGATGACTTCTAGGGTTTTAAGGATAAAAGTTAATATGAATGAGCTAAGAATTTTAATACTTTAAGAGGGAAGTCATTATGAATGTTGAATTGTATATGGCATTTTTGTGGAAGGACTTGACCCACATAACCTATAACGTGAGTACATGAGAGTGTGCATGTAATAATCGAACTACTTGAATTGTGATTATATCCATGTCTAATGTATTGAATGCTAGATGTGGTGGTTTGATGTAATTTATGATCCTTGAATGCAAGATATGAGAATTATGCATGATTGTGATATTATGTACATGCTTTATAATCACTTCGAAAGAGAAGTGTCTATGATTATGATATTGTGGTAGTATCATTGAAATGACAATCTGACATACACAGTCCATGCATGAATGCAATTGTGATGTAACTATGGTGTTGTTGAATGGTTATGCTCACATACACCCTTACACATATCTATGAATGAAATGTCCATGACGATGATAATCTTGTTGTGTTAATTGAAAGGCTATTCTCTTGAACACACTATGAACATGATGTGAAAGGTTTACTCACATATTATTGATTCTAAGGTTAAAAGGCTATTCTCACTTATTGAATATATGAGCTATCATGATACCATGTTGGTTTGAGTTCTAGGGCATTCTTCCATAAACATGAACCTAAGTAAAGACTTAACATGAGCTTAATGGGAATTATGCCGAGCAACGAGAGGATATGAATATGAGATGGAAAGCTTTTACGTCAGTTAGTCCAGCTTTCCAATTGGGTTCCTTTTACGCCAGTTAGTCCGGGTTCTCAAAATAGTTATCTCATGAGATGGAAACCGTTTACCTAATTTAGTCCGGGTTTCTAGAAGCAGTCTCCCTATCCCATAACTATGTGCCCACATAGGTATTTAGCTAGTGGATCCACCTAAGCTAATAAACTTCAGTTCTACCTTAGGCAAGTAGGACACCTCTTTTCGGTGTGGGGGAATCACACCGGATTCCATGTAGCTCACATGGTCTATGTAGGTTAAGGCTATTTCCCTCCATGAACAAGAATATGAACTATGAACAAGAACATGAGTTATGTACTATGGCTCAAGAGGTTCTACTTAGTGTGAGTGGGGGTATGAGACTTCATTCATGCATTGCACAAGTAGGCTTTGAGAGTGGTCGTGGTATGTTTTCTTATGATATGATGATTTATGAGTTAATACATGCTTTACATGGATTGATGCTATGAGTGGCTTTACTTGATATGCGTTACTGAACATGAATGTTTCCTTGTCTATGAGTATTAACTATGGATGAGATCAAAGCATGATAAGTATGAGCATGGTGGCCTAAAAGTGGTACTTAGTGTAGATAGGATTATGGGATCTTATCTATGCATTGCACAAGTATAACTTAGGGTTACTTATGTGATGGTTCTACTATCACTACTAAAACACCTGTAAACAGAGACCTAAAAATGAGACCTCACGAGGTCTCTTTTCGAGAAAAAGAGACCGCAATGGTAGGTCTCTAATATGTAGGTGGCTTTTTTGTAGAGACCTCATGAGGTCGCCAATTATTTTTCCAGATTTCTTTAAAAAGAGACCTCATGAGGTCGCTAATTTATTAATCAATAAAAGTGACCTCGTGAGGTTGCTTTTTCTCATTTCCTCCAAAACGAAATGGTCAAAAAGAGACCTCACGAGGTCTCTTTAATGCATTTCTAAAAAATAAATTTTAGTAAAGAGACCACATGAGGTCTCTTTTTTGCATTTTCTGGAAATTAAAAAAAACTGATAGCTTACATTGCTTCTACAGCTATCCCCTGCTATGTTTTATCCAATTCAATAATATATATATATATTATTATTATTATTATTATTATTAATCAGCTAAATCAAGCTCAAAGCTCAATCAACAATCAATCAATACAACAAAATACATTTACTAAATATCCTCTTATCAACTCAATATGAAAATCAACATAATATATTTACTAAAGTAATGCAGAAACAAACTTAACTTTCCCTGCCCTGTCCTTGTTGACATCATGTGTTTTCTAAGAATTATGGGCTTCAACCAGCTCAACTTTTTCTCCATTTTCATTGTCATAAAATATTCCCTTCAGGTTTGATTTTCAAACAAGTCCATAGCAACATTATATAGCCAGCCTCTTATCAATTCCTGACATATCGTTTAGAGCCACAACACAGTAAGCTATCGAATACAGATCATCTTTCTGATCCTGATCCATGTCGCTGCTCTTTGATCTTTTTCGATTGTCAAGACCAACACCATTCCTCTTATTGGAACTGCATTTTGGTGGCTTTGTCAATTTACGTTTGTTTCATTTACTAGAGTTGCTTCGGGATCTGTAGAAGAAACAACAAATTCTCCAGTAGCTATTGGTCTCGTGAAAGTATGACACAAGTTCTCGTATATAGGGCTGCCATATTTTCTATATGGTGTTATCTCAGGATGTACCTTCAAGATTATTTCATCAGACACATTTAAATTGATATGGAAGGAATACAATATTGTGTGATAAAATGGATGTCAAGGCAAACCTCTATGTATTGATCACACACTCTATCATCAACGACAACCATCTTTCTCCGATTATACCAACCAAATCCACCATGATTTTAAAATTGCTTCACTATTCGATAACATTTTTTCAATATAGACAGATCTTTCTTCACCTCTACTATGCCGTAATAATTAAACTTTCGACCTAAGCAGTGGTAAGAAATTACATGTCACATTTCATATAAACAGTGGTACAAAGGAAATTATACCCCACTCTATATGATGGAAAATCACCAAAGTACTATATAATGAAGCAACATATATGAATAGTTTGATTACTGATATTCTTCAATCCACAATAACTCATCGAGAAAATTTTATAAAACTAATAACTATATCCACCACATTTACTTGTGTGTCTTAAAAATTAGCTACACAGAAAGGTTATATATTCAGTTATTACTTCGTATTTTTCCTATTATGTAAATCAAAAAAGGAAGCTTCATTATCCTCACCATGAATGACTGCATTAACAAAGCAACAACAAATAAAGACCCTCACAACTAGTTTCATCGAGGATTCTGCATACAGTTTGAGACAAGCTATAAAATGTGACAACTAGGAAGCTTCATTATCCTCACTATGGATTTTAAACATTTAATTCGTTCTGGGATTTACATAGGAAAGAGGAGCAATAGAAGCCTTGCTTTTGCTTGAAAGGACAAATTCAAAGTCTAAACATATTTTTGTCTTTGTTGAGCTTTCTCCTCATTAGAGAGTGAATCACATTTAATGTGATTTTTAGTGGTCTATTAGGACATTCATTCATTATTTTCTCTCTATAAGCTTCAAAATTAAGAGTTTTTGGCTTAATCCCAAGCTACCTCATACTAGCATAGTCCAACCATGAATAAATAAGCTCTCAGATCTATGTTTTTTCCTTATTTGTGTAGTCTCTTGGTTGTATTGTCATTATTAATATGCTCTTTTAAATAGTCATACATTACGTGAAACCCAATGATATCTCAAGTATGTAATTTTTTTAGGTCCTCGGTACAAATGCTGCCCATTATCCTTTTCTTCAAGATTATGTGTTATTCCTTCATGTTAATTGGTTAAGATGATGTGTTATTCCTTCACATTAATTGGTTATTATTGATATTAGATTGTTGTGTTCTGATATTCAAATGTACATTTTATAGATTCATCCATTTTTTCATCAATAAAAATTTCTCTATTTTGTTTCTTTTAAACCTCAATAGTTTGTGCCCAAATGAACCTAAGTAGTTTGAGACACTTGTAAACCACATATCTAGAGAACTCTTTAAACCAAAGTTCCAATAAAACCAAAATAGACAGCAATCTGATTACAGTACAATATTAAGAGCAACATCTTGTGTCCATATCTCATTACAAATCGTGGGATTTCCTTCACGAGACACAACTGATGAGACCAAAAGAACATATTTATTATGAAGGAGCAAATTAATAAGTAAACGAATCTCAAACTTACAACAGTGGAGGTGGCTGCAGGTGAAGCATTTGTGGAGTTGAAATTCGCCGGTGGAGGAGTTTCCGCTGGAGAATTCATCGTTGGAGAATCTATGGACTTTGTCCCCTGATCGAAGAGCTGCAAAGGGGCGAAAATATGGAACTAGGGCTTTTGAGAAACTACTGAGGTCGTGGCCTATTTTTATTAAAAATGGACTAATAAGTGGTCTATTTTAATTAGAAATGGGCCTCTTTTAATAAATTATTATTTAACTGCTTTGATTAAAATAAGAGACCTCACGAGGTTTCTTTTTGTAATATATTTTTTATTTTTAAAAATATTTGGAGACCTCATGAGGTCGCTATATTTTCCCGGAAATTAATATCAACCTCATGAGGTCACTATTATTGTTTGGCGATTTTTTATTCATTTAACCGACCACGTGAGGTCACTTTCTTTTAAAAGAGAAAACAAAAAAATATTGAGTGGAATATAGACCTTATGAGGTTTCTTTTTAGCGACCTATTTTTGAGGTCTCTCTTTTTAGGTCTCTGTTTACAATTTTTTTAGTAGTGTAGGATGATGATGACCTTGGTATTTAACTATGTATGTGAACTATGTCTTATGATGATTGGTATATGCATAATGTCTATGTTGGAGGCTATGCTTGTGATTATGTTGATATCCCTTATGCTATGATGAATTGTACATTAGTTGTCTTATGAGTTAAATTCTCCAACTATTTCAAAGATGATGTTCAAAATTGGCATATAAGAGTTTCAAATAAAATGTCCCTTTTAGCATGTTTTAAGGATTTTTATGCATGGCTATCATACTTAGTGCATTTTTGTACTAACCCATATTTTCTTTTTTGTAAGTGTAGGGCCCAGTTGTTGAGGTGTGCTTCTTCTATTGTTCAAAGCTTGGATTAATTCTCTTCGCGCCGTTGGTGAGTCCTCATGGTTCGAGGATGAGAGTTGTTCATTTCTAGTTTCTTTCTTATATTCTCTTTAGAGACTATGTTGTAAAGGGATGTTACCCTTATTGATACTCGATTGTATTAGATGGTTATTGAGACAATGTCTAGACTTCCATTTGGTTTTATGAAAAGACTTTGATTGTGAGAAGTTTTAAATTCCGCATCATTTCTATTTATCTTATGTCATGATATGCTAAGGGCTTGTATGAGACCTCTTCGGGGTCGAGTACGGCGTGTACATCTAGGGGGTACCCCTGGGTCGTGACAATGTAATTAATAGTTATTAGTTATTTTTTATTAATATTTCAAGTTTTACCTAATCTAAAGAATAAAATTATCTGTTATGAAAAAAAAAGAAATAAAAAAGAGTCTTAAAAAGGTCAAATTACTTCACCCATTATCTTAATTATCCTCAAACTCTCATAACTTATTCCTTCTAAAAATCATGTTCCCATTTATTTTTCCTTTTATGTTTTACGTAAATTTTCCCCACCCCCCCACTTTTTTTTTTTTATGTTATTTCTTTTCTTCTCTATTCTTCTGTTCCATAATAATTCTCAACCAAATACCCTTAAAATATTTTATACTCCCCATCCACGCGTTTTGTTGGAAAAAAAACATTATTATTTTTATTTCTTTTCTTTTCTATTTCTTCTGCTCTTCAAAACTCTCAACCAAATAGCCATAAAATATTCAACTAAATTGTATTCCCTAGTTCATCACATTAATTTTAATTGGCTAAGACTCACACCAAAAAAATTATAAAAAGCAACGTACAGGAGAGAAAAAAAAAAGAACAGAGGCAGAGTGAAAAAAAGTCAGAGCAAGAGTAAAAATATAAATCAATTGAGCAGGAAGTTGGGATTGAGATTTTTGTTTACAACGGCTAGTTTGCATACCTTTGAAGGTTCGTTTCTTTTTTTTTTATGTTTATATAAGTTTAGTTTATTTGAGTCATTAAACAATCAAGATGAAGTAGTGATTGTTATTGTTATTGTTATTATATGGTCATTTATAGATTTAATCTCAGGTTAAAATAATGTGTTGATTTCTTTATTTTTATCTAGTTTTGAATTCACTTATTTATTTAGCCATTGTTTTATGTTATTATCATTAATTTTATTTCTTTTCGTGATTTTGATTATGATTTGTTAATCAAAATCGGAATGACACATCATGGGTTGTAAATACTTTTTTTCTAGGGATTTGGACTAATTTTGACAATGATAAAAAAAGAGAACGTTGTGTTTATGATAAACCATAAGTTATTCAAGAATATTCTATTATAAACAATTTTATATGATTAATGGCATACGCATTATTTTCTGAGACATATGTTAACTTTAAATTATTTTATTTTTTACTGAAAGTTTTATTCCCATGAATGAATAATTTATTGAGGGAAACAAATAGGGGTGCCGCATATTTAATACGAATAGATACTAAATCGTATTTTATTTTTGTGTTAATTGGAGTTTATATTTAATGGTGTCAGAATCAAGTTATTTGTGTAATTCAATAGATGAATTTCTTTATAATATAAGTCAAGTTTAAGTTAATAAAAGTGATCGTGCTAAAACCACGAGACTAGAGGGATGCCTAATACTTTCCCCTCGGTCAACAAAATTCCTTACCTGAACTTTTGTTTTTGCAGACCCAATAAAGAGTCATTTCCTTTTGATTAAAGATTAAAAAAAAAAGGTGCCTTGGAACACCATAACTCAATTCCAAGTGGAGACTCTGAAAAACTAAAAAATAATCTTTAATCAATACCGACACTTAAATTGGAAAAACGCTTCTTCAAAACCATTATTCGCGCGAAAAGGGGTGTGATACTCTGGCGACTCTGATGGGGAATAACCAGAATTCGAGCTTTATTATATTGTCTTTCACTTGATTTTATTATTATTATTAATAATTATTATTATTATTATTATTTAATGTATTGTGTATGATAGCCTAATATACTACTTTCTGCTGATTTATCGCTTTTATATTGTTGAATTATATTAAATTGTCTTGTCGTACTCAACCACTCTGAGTCTCTAGTAACACTTCACACACAGTCACAGGAATGCAGTTATGCATCCTACTTTCTATTGAGATAAAAGTGAAGGATGTTAGTCACACGTGTTAGGCAGGGTTGGACCAGCAATAAATTCGAAATAGCGCTGCTATTGATAGGTTACCCCTCCCTGGCTCGAGTAGTCTACTCGGGAAATTCAGTCTAGGTACCTATCTCATTTAGGTTTGAACCTACTAAAACTGGAACATATACATGTTTAACCCTATGTAGGTTTCGCTTATTTGCAATATTTTAATTTTGACTTAGTGGTCTCGACACCGGAGTCAGATCTGTAGGAGATCCTCTTCTTGGCTAACATGTGTATTATATGTGTTATTTGTAAAATATCATTTGAATGACCTCGACTGTTGACTGGCTTTAGGTTCCCTCTAAAATAAATTCCTAAATATTTTTATATATTTTTATCATTTTCATTAAAAGAAAATGAATAAAAAAAGAAATAAAATACTAAACGTGTAAATATATATATAATAAAAAAATGAATTTGTCATACAATATTTATATATATATATAAATCTTCGACCGATTTACGTCATTTATAAAAATTAATAGAAACTGTTTTGCAAGTAAGATATTCAAAAATATATAGATATCTCCCTATTAAGCTCTTTTCTTAGCTAGCATATTTGATGTGAGTCTAAAAATTTTTTACAAATAATTTAGTTTCTTTTCCATCTAAAGTAGTCAATTTGGGCCTAAAAATAAAAAATATAACTCATCCAATCTAATTTGTTTTATCTCTACAGTAGTCGATTCGAGTCTAAAATTTCTCAATGACATAAATGTTTGACCATTACAAATTATTTATATTAGCTTGAAAGTTTCCTGTCGAAGTAAGATAAGAAGATTTAGAGCACGTTTGACATAGAATTAATCTTTTTTTAATTTTCTTTTATATGTGTAGCTATTTATTTCTCAAAACAAAAGTATCCTTTAATATATAGGCAGGTCTACCAATATATCCCTATTAATTATTATTTTTAACTTAAAGATGGGCAAGCCCTTTTATTAATGTACCATTACATGAAGAGCTGGCCCAAAGAAGACCCGACCCAACACATAACCAGTCATTTTAGGAAACAAAACAAAACAAAAAGGAAAGGGGAAAGGGGAAAAGGAAATAGAATCAGCGCAGCTCCTCCATCGCCGACGAGCTTATACCGGCAAGGTCGGTACAACCTCCTCCATCTTTGACGAGCTCATTCCAGCAAGCATCCTCCAGTGACTTGAAACCACAACATCAGTACAGCGAGTTTGGGGTGTATTTCATCTCGAACGTTGTCTAGTCTCACCAACATCATGAAATCATCCCAATCGGAGACTTCTCCAACTCAAGGTACTTCAATCGAGACTTCAAATCAGGTGATAATCTCACTCCCTATGCAAATTTGTTCATCATATACCTCATACTGACCTCACAACCTTCATCCCTTAGCTTTGACAGGTTGAGCCCAACAAGGAGCTAATACCACTGTCTAGAGCTTCGCAACGAGGTTACTGCAGCCTTCATAGGTATTTTCCTTAACCTGTAACTTGCTTAGTGCCATTTAACAAATGTTTTCGCCATATGTGAATAAAACTCACTGATTTCGCAAACTTCAGAGTAGCGTATGAATGTTACTGCAGCCTGTTTATGTATTGTCATTGTTCTGAAATTTGCTCATGGCTTTGTACCATTATCCAGCCAAATATGATCCCAATATGTGTAATCTTCAGAATGTTGTATGGATGTTGTACTGCAGCTGTTTATGTTTTTTCCTTGTTCTTAAATTCGCGCATTGCCTTTGTAATTATAACTCACTACCCTCGCAACCTTCAGAGTATTGTACGACTGTTGTATTTTTAAGCCTGAAATACATGCTCCTTCGTATGTTCTTATCTGAAACATCAATCTTGTGCAAAATCTCCATTCTGAAACTTTCTTATC
>JAJOOD010019450.1:0-15092 GCA_029582525.1 Solanum tacnaense
CCCTTAGTCCCTATTTCCCGTTAATTAATGTTGAATGTACTTCTGCGACCGATGAAGTGTGATGACAAGTTTGAGAGGCTTGTTTGGGGTTCCTTCGGGTTCCTCATTCGCCATGTCACATCTAGGCCCTAGGCTTGGGTCGTGACATATGAAGAGAGATTGCACTCTAACGGCCATATCTCCCTCATACGAGCTCAAAATTTAGCAAACCCATTGGTGTTGGAAAGAGGACTCAGTGATCTTTCATTTGATTTCTTATGAATCTCCTAACTCATTATGCGCTAAAAGTTATGGTCGTTTGAAGTTGACCAAAAACTTAGAAGAACTTAGGAATGATTTGAATGAACTCTCTTTAGTTCTGTTTGGAACTCAAGGTGCTACATCAAGTGACCTTAATACTTAAGAGAATTTTGAATTCCTTGGTCAAATCTTACTCACTACGAAGAATGGTTCAAGTCTTAGCTCAAAAATCTTTCGAGGTTTTACATTATATTCCCGTTGGGATCATTCGTCCTCGTATGAAGGTTGGACTGGTATGGAACGGGGTTACTCTCACTATCTCTTCTAACTCATTAACTTTCCTACTAACATAGGCTAGACTGATTCGTACCAAGAGTTGGGGCCAACTATAGCACCTAAATCAAGAACGATGTTGTTGTGGACATGAACATGCTCTTTGTGAAGTTACCTTATCTGAAACAAAGGATGTCTAGCCATGAAGTAAGACTAGGAATATTATGACTCATTACTTGCAACTCATAGCCCCAACAAGGATACATGACTCCTCTTACCAATGTCTGAGTCTAATGGTATGCTCTTGTTGTATTGAAGCAAAACCCAAAATCCTAAGGTTCGGGCTCTATACCTCTCTATAGGGAGTCTCATCCCAAGAACATTACTTTTTACCACCACATATAATCAACATTGGGATCATATCAATAACCGCCTAATGTTTAACAACACCACTTTCATCTCTCATCTTACCAGTGAAACATAGTTCAACTCAATAATAAGATACTCAACTTAGTGAAACATAGTTCAACTTAACATAGAGAAATAGGGTTCAACTCAATAATAAGATACTCAACTCTGGAAACTCAAGAATAAAGCAACAATAAAAGATGAATTGTTTATAAAGCTTTTAAAACAGTATCTAATAACTCAATTGTATGCAAAAATACAATAATAACTCTATTGTATGAAAAAAAAAATACAATAGTAACTCTTATTTGGGATATTTTCTAACCGCCAACCATTATTATGAGCTATGTGATGATATAGCGTCTTGCCCACACTACCAGAACTATCATATACCTTGTTGGGGTATAGAACTCCTCAACTAAGTGGATCTACTAGTCTATGCTAAAAAAAAATAAAGAACCATGTAAAAAGTATGACCCTTTCTACCCACGTTGGCTACATAGTTTAAGCGAGTTGTGAGTTGTTAGGACCCTCCCCCATATCGGTGCTCAATACTACTCCCAAAATATAACTTAGCTCATATATTTTAATATTAACATTTCCTCTACCTCAACCTTGAGATTATTATTCAAAATATTTCTATTAAAAGAGATAGTACTCAGAACTACTCATGAAGTCTTTTGGAAATCGGTGTTTTCTCTCATCTTAAATGTAAAAACATTTGCTCTGGAGAATACTTAGCTCCCATATATAATTTTAAAGAAAATGAACTCAACTCTACTCTTCCTTAACTCAAATGCTCAAGTCTTAAAACAAGTTAGAGAAAGGTTTGCAAAAGACTTCTTAAAAGACTTGAAAGAGCTCTCAAGACTTGACTCTTAACTATACCTTGAATTCGAATTATGAATTCAAGGTTATGATTCATCTTATGAATGATTTCTAGATGTTTAGAAGTAGTTTAGAGTAGTTAGAATCAATAGGGAGTATAGAAACCCATTGAATGAACTCAGACAGAGCAAAGGACTGAAAACAGGTCGGCCAAGGCAACCCTGGCGCACTGTGTGGCGCAGGGCGCCAGCCCCTGAACTATAGAGGAAAGTTTCTGGCGCACTACTGTGGCGGCGCGCCATCCCCAAGCCTAAAAACCCTGATGAATTTTCTTCCTCTTTTTCTGACCCTAATTCTCTTAGAATCAAATGGTTTCTTCCCCAATCACTTAGATTCTAATACCCAACATAAGTACACGATAATTTACTGAAAACAACCCTCAAATCACTAACTTTTATCTCAAGAAGTCATCAAAATACCAACAATCAAGATTACAAATAGAATTTTAAGAAAACTCATCAAGAACTCAAATCCTTCAACTTTGAGGATAAAATTGCATTAAAATACCATGATTGGTGTGTAGGTGAATGAACCCAGCACTATGAGAACGCACATACCTCAAAAACCTAGGTTCTTGGCGAAATCTTTAATTTTTTGAACGAACGCTTGAAACTTTAAACTTTTTCTCCTTTTGAATTTTCTCTCTAAAACCCTAAACGCTTTGGAGATGAATGAAAATGCTTCTAATCAGTTTAGACCCTTAATTAGGTGTAATTTACA
Organism: Solanum tacnaense; assembly: GCA_029582525.1. Lineage (NCBI taxonomy): Eukaryota > Viridiplantae > Streptophyta > Magnoliopsida > Solanales > Solanaceae > Solanum > Solanum tacnaense. The sequence continues at coordinate 2,530 of JAJOOD010019450.1, forward strand.
TTTAGACTAAGTTGGGGTAGGCAAAAGACAAAAATACCCCTTCTTAGTTCTGGTGGAAAGGCACTAAATAGAGAGGTTGCACTCAAACAGCCATATCTCCGGCATATGAGCTTGAAATTCAACAAACTTGGTGGCGTTAGAAAGAGGACATAGAGAAATTTTATTTGATATATTATGGGTCTTCTAACTGATCATGTGCTAAAAGTTATGGTGATTTGAAGTTGAGCAAAAACTTAGAAGAACTTAGGAATGAATTGAATGAACTCTCTTTAGTTCTTGTTGGAACTCAATGTGATACATCTATGTCACGCCCCAAACTCGAGGGGCGCAACTGTCTCCTAATGCCAAAACTCAGGCCCGAGCCGACCCTGCTGAACCATTTGCTACTAGCGCGTGGCAGCCACACACAATTAAGAAAACAAACAAGTATATCTAGGCTTAAAACTAAGCCCTCGACCGGCAAGGCCCCTGTCAACTGATCTATAAAAGAAACAGTTACTCCCAAGAGATCATATAAATAAATATCCAACTAGCACAGAAGTCCTGATTGGGACGTCGAGGCCACCATGATATCTATACCAAAACTAAAAGCAGGTATATATCATTGCAATACATCAAACAGCTCACAAGCTTCAGCAAAACAACAACATAGGCCAGTATGGCCATAACGTAGCTATACATCCCACACACTAGTCTGCAAGCCTCTAAGAGTAGTAAAGATTAGCGGGACAGGGCCCTAGCCTACCCATAAAGATATATACAACAAAAGGTAACAAACCTCCCAACTCTGGCAGCTCCGAAGGAAATGGCTAGCCAATCGGATAAAAGTTAATCATGTTGCTGAGGAGGTCTACTCATTCGTCTGTTAGGACCTGCATGCATGAATACAGTGCCCCCAAGGCAATGGGGAATCAATACAAAATAATGTACAGAGTATGAAAGGCAATAGACTATGAGGAGGTATCCTGGTATACTGGAATAATCTGATAAATAAATCAAGAATAAGATAAGTGTACTGACCTGCTCCTAAATCTAAACTTATCAAAAATAATAAAACAACAACCTACGCAAGCCCCCATAAGCTCGGCAGGTACAAACAGCACACAAGACCACCTACTCAGGCCCCCATAAGCCCGAAAGGTGCCAATCAGCCTATATACCCCTATCGGTAGTCCCCTAATCCCGTAGGCAATCACATAGCCCTCTTAGGCATTAATATAGCCTCATAGGCAGCACATATCTCTCTTAGGCATCAACATAGCTTATAGACAACTCATAGCCCTCTTAGGCAACAACATGGCCCTGTAGGAAGCACATAGCCTTCTTAAGCGTCAATATAGCCCTGTAGGAAACTCATAGCCCTTCTAGGCATCAATATAGCCCCGTAGGCAACTCATAGCCCATTTAGGCATCCATATAACCCTATAGGTAGAACATAGACTTTCTAGGCATAGATCACATTCCTGCAACTAACCACAATAACCACAAGGGCAACAATAACAATCTAATCGCTAAAAGCGAGCAATTTAGTTATAAGCAACCTATACAAATAGCCTCTAAGTCGTGTCCAACACAAGGATGCTACTAACTGAATAAGAATCCCGATAAGGGAGGATTATATCAACTCGAGCAGCCAAAAATCAACAATAATGGCTACAAATGTAACAAGGATAACAACCCAATTACATTGCTACTAAGCTTTAAGGAAACATGCCGTAAGTAGGGAATAACCTTAACATACCTTTCCAATGAACGCTTGAAAGACCGTAGTTCCTTCACGAAAGTTGTTCCTTATGTCCTAAGCTTCACAAATACTATATATACACAGCTTGTATGCACCTATAAACAGTTCATAATTAATCTTAAATCGGCAGATTTGCCATATTGCCCCAACTTGTCGAAACGTCCGTAGAAATTCATAAAAACAACCATAAAAGGGTCCCGAAATGATTACCTTAGTTAGCCTACTGTAAACCTTGAAGAAACACCAATAACTACAAATGTATATCTTCAAAAACCAGCTCCAAACATAGCTAATAGAAGGAAAAAATGATTGCCACGTGTAGGTATTGCGTTTCTAGGCACGGGGGCAATGTTTAATGGTAGAAATCGTCAAAAACTAACCTTCATCATGCTAGAACTCCATAGGAACTCTTTCTTAAGCTTTCTTTCTGGTTTGTAACTGAAATGGAATGTTTTCATGGCTTAAAACGTTAAATAAGCCGACATACCATATGTTTTACCCGACTCGAATTCTGCCCCGGTAGTACCTAGTAAAAACCTCATAACTTTTTGCTCTGATGTCTTTGTGATACGGGGTTTTGTGCGATGCAAACTAGACTCGTAGGCCTTCAATTTAATGGGTGATAGGCCTTCTAACATTTTATATATTGGGAGAAAACATCCAAGACATTTGACCCAAAGTTTAGACAAATCTTTAAAAAAGAACTTACGATAACTTTCGCCAACTTTTATTTTGCCACTTACATAACTTCAAAACTTGAGATACAACCCTTTAACACTTAAAATATGACATACCACATCATTTTTAATTTATTACTCACCCTCGTTGTCTTTCCACGAAGATATGAGTTAATTTAGACATTTTGGAAAGTCGGGGTGTTACATCCTTCCCCCCTTAGAAACATTCGTCCTCGAATGAAAAAAAAATCTAAGTCACGCGGTTAAGTTTGTCACTATCCAGGAACCTAAAATGCAAAAAGTATAACCTAGGTGTCTCACATGACGACTTAAATTGCTAAGCACTATAGCTCCGCAATAAAAGTGTGAGCAAATATCCAACAACAACAACAATAATAATAAGCAACAATATAAAAAAAATCAGATAGGTATCTTACCTCACTGCAACAATATAAATTGTTGTGCCATCACCCTTGGATATGAAATAAGTGAGGATATTTGGACCTTATGCCATCCTCAACTCCCCAAATCACCTCTTCTCTATTCTTTTTTCTCCACAATACTTTAACCGAAGCCACCTATTTGGTCCTCAATTTACGGACCTGCCAATCTAATATGGCAACTGGAGTTTCCTTGTAGGACAACTCCTCTGTGATCTGAACATCCTCAACTGGGACAACCCGAGAAAGGTCTCCTACGCACTTCCGTAGCATAGATACATCGAAAACTGGATGAACAGATTCTAGCCCCAAAGGCAATTCTAACTCATAAGCCACTCGTCCTACCCTCCAAAGGATCCGATATGGCCCAATGAATCTTGGACTAAGCTTGCCTTTTTTGCCAAATCTCATAACCCCTTTCATAGGCGAGACTTTTAAGAATACCTAGTCATTGACGCAAAACTCTAAGTCCCTTCGTCGCATATCTGAGTATGACTTCTGTTGGCTTTGAGTTGTTAGCAACTTCTCCCGTATGAGCTTGACCTGCTCCACTGTCTGTTGTACTAAGTCAGGTCCAATCAGCCCTGACTCACCTACCTCAAACCATCCAATGGGGGATCTACATCTTTGCCCATACAAAGCCTAATAAGGTGCCATCCCAATGCTCGAATGATAACTATTATTGTATGCAAACTCTATAAGAGGTAAGTGGTCATCCCAACTCCCCTTGAAGTCTAGCGTACATGCCCGTAGCATAACCTCGAGTGTCAAAATTATGCGCTCAGCCTGGCCATCTGTCAGAGGGTGAAAGGCTGTACAAAGATTAACTTGTGTCCCTAGTCCTTTCTGGAAGGACTTCTAGAAGTTGGCGGTGAATTGTGCTCCTCTATCAAAGATAATAGATACTGGGACACAGTGTAGCCTAAAAATCTCCCTAATATAGAGCCCTGCATAGTCTTCGGCTATAAAAGTAGCCCTGACTGGTAAGAAGTGGGCTGATTTTGTTAGTCTATCAACAATTACCCAAATAGAGTCAAACTTGCAACGCGATCGAGGTAACCCTGTAATAAAATCCATATTAATTGCTTCCCACTTCCACAAAGGAATGGCTATCTCTTAAACTAGCCCAATGAGCTTTTGGTGCTCAACCTTCACCTGTTGGCAGTTAGGACACTGTGCCACAAACTCAGCAACGTCCTTCTTCATCTCGTGCCACCAATAGATCTCCTTAATATCATTGTACATCTTTGTCGAACCAAGGTAAATAGAATAACGGGAATGATGTGCCTCTTCCATAATTTGATGCGGAAGCCCTGCAATATTTGGAACACACAATCGATCACTATATCTAAGGACTCCATCTCCTGCTATATCAAATGCTAAAGTCTATTGATTTTGAGCCTTGGCTCTGAGCTGCTCTAAGCTAGGATCCTCTTGTTGCCGTGATTTTACTTCTACAACTAGAGATGATATGGATGTGTCCTGAATTGTTACCCCACTATCTTCTGCCTCTAACAATCTTACTTCCAAGCTAGCTAACTGATAAAGCTCTCACGCTAGCCCACACTTCTCAACACCTAAATATGATAAACTACCCATAGACCTTCAACTGAGGGCATCAGCAACCACATTTGCCTTTCCTGGATGATATAAAATGTCCACGTCGTAATCTTTCAATGATTCAAGCCATCGACGTTGTCACAGATTTAACTCCTTTTGTCTAAACATATACTAAAGGCTTTTATGATCTGTGAAGATGTCAACTTGAACTCCATACAAATAGTTTCTCCAGATCTTTAGCGCATGCACAACTGCAGCCAACTCTAAATGGTGGGTCGGATAGTTCTTCTCATGCTCTCTCAACCACCTTGAAGCATATGCGATAACCTTACCATGTTGCATTAGAACACATCCCAACCCAACACCAGAAGCATCACAATACACCGCATAGCCTTCTGAACCGTCTGGCAATGTAAGAACTGGTGCTGATGTCAACCTATCCTTCAGCTCCTCGAAACTATGCTTGCAAGCCTCAGTCCACCAGAACTTAGCTATTTTTTGAGTCAGCTTCGTTAATGGGGATGAAATTGATGAAAACCGCTCTACAAACCTTCTATAGTACCCAGCTAACCCTAAAAAACTACGAACCTCAGTCGGAATCATGGGTCTGTGCCAAGTCTTTACGGCCTCAATTTTTTTGTGTATCAACCGCAATACCTGCATCTGATACAATATGGCCTAAGAAAGCTATAGAGTCTAACCAAAACTCACACTTAGAAAACTTTGCATAAAGTTGTCGGTCTCGAAGAACCTGAAGGACTGTTCACAGATGATTTTCATGCTCATCTATTGAACAACAATACACCAAAATATCATCAATAAATACAATCACAAACAAGTCTAGATACGGCCTGAATATACTATTCATCAGGTCCATGAACATTGCTGGGGCATTAGTTAATCCAAAAGACATTACCAAGAACTCAAAGTGTCCATATCTAGTTCTAAAAGTTGTCTTCGGAACGTCTTTCTCCCGAACTTGTATCTGGTGGTACCCTGATCTTAAATCAATCTTTGAGAAACACTTAGCACTTTGTAACTGATCAAACAAGTCATCTATCCTCGGAATGGTATACTTATTCTTTATAGTTGCCTTATTTAGTTGTCGGTAATCGATACACATTCTTAGTGAGCCATCTTTCTTCCTCACGAACAACACTGGTGCACCCCATGGTGAAGCACTAGGTCTAATAAGGCCTTTATCTAGCAAGTCTTTCAGCTGATCCTTCAACTCATTTAGCTCAGCAGGAGCCATTCTAAAAGGAGGGATAGATATGGGTTGTGTACTTGGTAGCATATCGATAGCAAAATCAATTTCCCGTTCTAGAGGGACACAGGGAGCTCGCCTAGAAATACATCTAGAAACTCATTAACTATCGAAATAGACTGAATAGTTGGTGGTTCTGCATCTATATCATGAACGTGAACAAGATGATAAATACAACCCTTGGTAATCATCCTCCTCACCTTAAGATAGGAAATAAACTTACCTTTTGGCGTTGTTGTATCGCCTTTCTATTCCCGAACTGCCTCTCCTGGAAAGTGGAATCTAACAATCTTTGTCCGGCACTTAACATTAGTATAACAAGGCGCTAACCAGTTCATACCCATAATAATGTCAAAATTGACCTTCTCTAACTCTACGAGATCTACAGAGGTCTGACGGTCGATAATTTCTATTGTGCAACCTCGATAGACTCTCCTGGCAACAATAGACTCACCAACTGGTGTAGATACAATAAATGGTCGATCTAATGACTCTGCTACTATACATAACTTCTCCGCAATAAATGGAGTAACATAAGACAGAGTAGATCCAGGATCTATCAAAGAATAAACACAATGAGAGAAAATAATCAATGTACCTATCACAACATCTGGTGATGACTCTGAGTCCTGTCGGCCAGTTAATGAATACGTACGGTTTTGTCCACTACCAGAACTAGATGCTCCCTCTCTGCCTCCACCTCTACCTCTACGTGCTGAAGTCTGGGGTCCACGCCCTGTAGACTGTGCTGATGAAGAGGAACATACTGTTGACCTGGTTGACTGACCTATACCACCATTTTTGTGTCGTTGTTGGAGAATACCGTCTGAAAACTTACCATCACATGTTAGATTATTCTTGATATGACACAGGTTAATCATGTGTCACAATCCGATTTCTCGAGCCATGATGGCGCCTATCAACCCGCTAGTAGGAAAGTAAAACCCCGTCCTAGAACTTAAGAGTAATGGGACTAGGGGGGAACTATCCTCAACTAAGCGAATCCCAAATAAAAAGAACACATAAGAGGAAGGCGGAAGCGAACCCAAAACTATATATACAAAAGATACCTCCCAGGACCTATAAGTCACTTGTAAAGAACTACTGAAAGATTACAAGTCCTAAAAGTGGACCACAGAAACAAGACTGCCTCAAAAAGCAAAAGGCAAGTCAAAATGTAAATATAGAATGGAGACAAGAAATCCAAGAACGACATGTGCTCACCCTCGTCTCCAGATTAGACTACTGCAAGCTCGACCTCAACACTAATAGCTGGTGACGGAAAAGATGGAATCAAACACAAACAAATGTCAACATAAATAAGAACAGAACAATCAGAGAGCTAGTCTAAGGATATTTAACTTAAACCCAACTAGGCCACCCATAAGACCCGCTAGGTACACTCATGCACAAACAAACAAAAACTCGAATGGACTCCAATATTAAGCTAGACAAGTACACATAGAAGCCACCACTACTGAACCCAAAGGAAACCCAACTCCAAACCGACACAACCACCAACTGCAACCCAGTAAACAAGTCTAACTTCTACATCAGGTCACCCAGCCCGCCAGCAACCATAGGGCATTACCCAGCCAGGCAAGTGCCATGCGGGGGTATATCGATCCCCTCAAAAAGCCCTCATCCAACTCTTTAATAGGCTAACACTCTGGGGGCCTTGCCCAAGCCAGAAAAGTGTGTCATCTTACACTCCTGGCACCCTGCCCTAGCCAGATAAAGTGCACAGGCTTGTCAACTCTAAATAGGATGTCAAGTAACTTATAGTTAACTACCCAGCCAACTAATCACCCTGGGGCCCTACCAAATGCGAGCCAGAGTGTGCGGATAAAATCAACTTTGTTGGGGATCTCAAATTCCAAGCTATCGTGGATCGACGTCCACTACCAACCACATCAAAACGGGTAAATCAACTCCAAGCCATCGTGGATTGACATCTACTACAAACTACCTCACAACAGCATCGACCGCGAAACACCCAAACAAGGAAACTACTACGCCTTTCATAATGCATTGTCATTAGACAAATGGGGAGAGAAGCCAGAACAATAACAAGCAATAAAAAGGCAACACTAGGCTCAACTATTAGACCCAAGTCTGCTTTGCCGGTCTAGAAGGACCTAGTCCATCCAAATCAACGTCAGATACATACCAAAGTCAACCAGGTGCATGGGTCTAAGGAAACACTAGTCTATCCTAGACAAAGGCCAAAGATAAATTCCAACATAAATAAGCAGCACCCTAGATACTACGCATGTAATAAAAAATAAATAGCCCAACATGTAATTCACAAATACCCACAGATAAACAACCCATCCGACAACATGGTACTGACCTCGAAACAATCCAAAAATAAACCCTACAATATGCATTCTGAGAAGAAGAGAATAAATACTAGAAGTCCACCCCAGATTCACACACTTCAGCATGCAATTACATAAACTAGGTCAATCTAAAGGAAAGGAAGTTGTAGCCTACTAGAAGGCCGACCGCGCACGCTCCAATTCACTATGCCAGAGCGTTTCCCTTCCGAACGGCCTAAGGATTGCTGCCACACTATCAAAAATGGAATCACAGCATCAACATAGTATTTAGACACTGAAATCATCAAAATTGAAGACAGACCAATTTCAGAGTCAAAATCAGAAAATGTGAGACCTGCTGTGGAATTTTTGGAATTGACTCCGTGAAGAGGTCCTAAAACCTTCCCTGAACTTGTGTTCCAAAATGAGCACCTCTCAGGGCTCAAAACAACTCCATGCAACTACAAACCAAAATGCAAAACTTTACACCAAAAGAGACTTGAGGCTGCCACTTACAACGCAGATATACAACACTCGGAGACTTTCCAACACACTCGGGACATTCACTCACACAGACAACGCAAACCTGAACACACCGGACTTTGAGTCACCCAAAATAGAGTTGTAGAACTCAACATATCGAAGTAACCATCAATAGAAGACTTCCTCAACCGACCTTTATTCTGTATATCCAACAACAAAAATTGATCTAGAAGAGTGCTAAAAAATTAGAGGCTACTTCTAGAAGGTGTTGGTGTTACTTCACTACTAAAAAACTGCTAAAACACGACGGACATAAAAGCGACGGACGGCATCGCTCCAAAAAGCGACGCCATTAGCAACACTATCCGTCGCTTTTTAATAAAAATAATTTTTTTTCAAAAAAGTGTTGGACGGCATCACTTAGTCCGTCACTTTTTTTTTGTGGATTTTTGCGCCAAATATATATATAATTAATAATGAATTATTTAAATTAATTTTTTAAAGAAGCGACAGACAGCATCTCAAAGTCCGTCGCTTTTTGGTCAAACATTTAAGAAAAGAGACGGACAAAGAGACGTTGTCCGTCCCTTCTTTTAAAGTATCTTGACCAGTTCGGGATTTCCAGTTTTGTTGTCTCTCTCTCTTCTTCTCTCTTCACTCTATTCTCTCCCTTCTCTCTTCAATTTGTTCGTTTCCACCATCTCCATACGCCGCCCCAACTCCTGCCCTCATTGCTTGCTGATCGCCGATAGTCGCTGCCGCTGCTGTCTCTCTCCTCATTTTAAGGTTAGTTCCTAATTTTAGGTTTTTTTTTCAATTCTTGTGATCATAGTTGATTTTTAGTTAGTATATTATTGTTTTAGTTTATTGGGTTGTGTTTAATCAACTATTAATTTGATTTGATTATTGTTAGTTAGGTATATAGGATTGAAGATTTTGAGTTTATGTTTTTTTTTAAAAAATTAGGCATATTTTGAAATGGGCATTGTTAGTTCGTGAATGAATTAGGATTTTTGTTAGGGTTTTCATGATTTTGAATTAGGATTATTATTAGGATTTTGAATTGAAGATTTTTTGAATTTAGGATTTTTTAAAATTTTGATTGATTGTTAGTTAGTAAAGTGTTAATTTGAAGTTAGAAGTTAGTTTGAATATCATGAATATATATGTTGAATGTTTGAATGTAATGAATGAATATATGAACTTAAACTAGAATATAACCAATTCATGGATTAGAAGTTTATATATAATTAAGTTTAGAAATTAGATATGAATTAACTTTAATTTAGAACTTGAACTAATTGAACTTCGAACTTGAAGGTTATATATAACTAATTGAATTTGTGATTTTAAGACTAGTTTGAATTTGGAATTTAGGACTAGTTTGAATTATATTTTGAGATTTTAGGACTACTAATAGTTTGAATTTGGGATTTTATAGTTTGATTTTTGAATTCTAGGAGTATACTTTGAATTTGTGATTTTAAGACTAGTATGAATTTGGAATTAATTAGGACTAGTTTGAATTATATTTGAGATTTTAAGACTACTAATAGTTTGAATTTGGGATTTTAGCACTAGCTAGTTTGATTTTTGAATTCTAGGAGCACTTTGAATTTGTGATTTTAAGACTAGTTTGAATTTGACATTTAGGACTAGTTTGAATTATATTTGATATTTTAGGACTAATAGTTTGAATTTGGAATTTTAGAGATTTGAATTACAACTTAATTAGAACTTATAAATAATTATAACTTGAATTTACTATAAATTGAAGTTAATTAGGAATATGAACTTGAAATGTTGTTGACTTTAATTTATTAGAACTTAATTTTTTTTCTTTTTAGAACTTGGATTTTATTTGAACTTAATTAGAATTTTGTAGTACTTGAAAATCTTATTGATCTTAATTAATTTGAACTTAATAAAAATTAATTAGAACTTTATTAAAATAATTAATTTATAATAACTTGAAAACCTAATTAGGAATTAATATAAACTTAATTTTGATCAACTTAACTAGAACTTGAACTTAATTGAACTTAATTAGAATTTGAATATATAACTAATTATTGGATTTTCACTTTATATATAACTAATAACTTTTATAATATGAACGTGAATTTAGAAATTGAAATTGAATATACTTTAGAAATTGAATTAATGTAGTAATTGAACTTAATTATAATTATTAAGTAATTATTATAAATATATATTAACAATGAATTAATCTAGTAAAATTATTATTAAATTTAATTTATAATATAATTGAATATCTATATTTTTGTAGATGGATCATCATTTGTGGATGTATAATATGCATTATGAAACTGGTGCTGGTTTGAAACCTGAGTTTATTGACGGTGTTAGAGATTTTATTGACCATACAATGACACTTGACTTTTTCAAAAATAATGGATTGGTTAGGTGTCCTTGTAGTGCATGTAAGTGCTTAAATTTTTTTAAACCAGATACAGTTATGGTTTATTTGTACCATAATGGATTTAAGCCTAGATATTTTGTATGGATTGATCATGGAGAAAGAGATGGACTGGATGATATGTTTTATAATTCTCTGCCTGTGGATGAATATAATATGGTTGCATCACATGGTCAAACTAGGGTTGAACATGATAGGGTTGATAGGGTTCATGAAATTATCAATGATGCTTTCAGGGTTCATGGTGGGATGGAACCGGAATAATATTTTGATGAAGCTCCTAATGAAGAAGCAAGATGCTTCTATGATCAATTAGAAGAGTCTAGTCATCCACTATGTGAAGGGAGTCCGCATTCTGCTTTGTCAGTTGTGGTTAGATTAATGAATATTAAATTAGGTTGGAATGTTCCTAATGCGGCTATGGACTCAATGGTTGATCTTTTAGGTGAACTAGTTAATCCAAAGTTTAACATACCTAAGAACTTCTATCAGGCAAAGCATTTGGTTTCCAAGTTAGGATTGACATATGATGGAATTCATTGTTGTGTTAATGGATGCATATTGTTTTACAAGACTGGTAGTGAATTAGAAAATTGTAAGTTTTGTGGAAATGCTCGTTATAAGAGGACTCCGGCTGGAAAGATGGTCCCAGTTAAGGTGATGCATTATCTATCTCTCAATCCTAGGTTAAAGAGGTTGTATGCATCGATGAGGTCTGCCCCACATATGAGATGGCATCGTGAATATAGAAGGTCGTCGGGTGTCTTGTCTCATCCATCTGATGGTGAAGCATGGAAGCATTTTGATAATGTATATCTTGATTTTTCTAATGAACCAAAAAAAATTAGATTGGGGTTGTATGCAGATGGCTTCACACCATTCTCTAATGCTGCTTCGCCTTATTCTTGTTGGGCAGTATTTCTTACTCCGTATAATCTTACTCCTGAAATGTGCATGAGCAGTCCCTACATCTTTCTAAGTTGTGTTATTCCACGTCCCCGTAAATCAAAAAGTTTGATTGATGTCTATCTACAACCATTAATAGATGAGCTCAAACAATTGTGGTTCGAAGGCGTTTTGACTTATGATGTATCAACTAAGCAGAATTTTGTTATGCGTGCTTCTTTAATGTGGACTATTAATGATTTTCCTGCATACGGGATGTTGTCTAGTTGGATGACAGCTGGAAAGCTAGCATGTCCAGATTGCATGGAAAATAGTTAGGCATTCACTTTAAAGCACGACAGAAAAAATACATGGTTTGGTTGTCATCGCCAATTCTTGCCAATGGACCATGAGTTTAGAAAGATGAAGAATGCATTTAGGAAAAATAAGGTTGAAAGTGACCCCCCACCTCCATTACTCACAGGGCATCAAATTTGGGAGAGAGTTTCTCAATTACCTAAAGTTACAGAAGCTTCACCTTCTAGACTTCCTGGATATGGTGTTGAACATAATTGGACCAAACAAAGCATATTTTGAGAGTTGCCGTATTGGAAGGACAATCTGCTACGACATAATCTTTATGTGATGCACATTGAAAAAAATTATTTTGACAATTTGTTTAACACAGTGATGGATGTTAAGGGTAAGACAAAAGACAATCCAAAAGCTAGAATGGACATAAAGGA
>JAJOOD010019451.1:0-15778 GCA_029582525.1 Solanum tacnaense
GAAAGTTGGTTTGTAATGTATTTAAAGTAAGAAGTAGATGTGAGCCTGTGACTAAAATGATCTCAGGTGTAACCCCTTTAGTTTTAATTATCCTCAGCATGTGAGATGTGACTATGAATTATGTTCTTCATCTTCATAATTATCCTTCTTGTGTTGTGTTGCATAAATCAGAATGTTATATGAAATATTCCAAACCATGTGTTATGTTCATCATTTGATTTTTGTGATTTAATCTTTGTTACTTTATTTTTTTGGCATCTATCTCAACTCTCTAATTGAGTTTTGTTGGTATTTGTTAGGTTTCAGATCAATAATATTGAACATGACTGATACTCCACAAGAGTAGTTAGTAATGTAACTCATAATAAATGATTATATACTCCCTAATTAACAATGAGTTACTTAAATAGGAAAAAGAAAAAGTTTAAATTATCTATACAATACTCGAAATTATTCAATATTGCCTTTCGTTACATTTTTTTTTTGTCTAACCCTACTTGTGTGACCAGGTAAAAATCTCATTTTTTTCCTTTATCGTTTATTTATATGTAAAAAATTATTAAAATCATAACAGAGTAGTATATATGAATCCATAATTTTAAATTCATAAAAATTAAATCATGAATTCGCCTTTATTTTCTCCCATATATGTGAGCTTCTTAATTAATGCACTAATTTATTCACGGAACAAGGCAAAATTGTACATCTGTGTATTATACATCTTTAATTAAATGCATATGTTAGACTTGGACCAAGAATGAGGCAAAATTAAACTCTTTGTTATCTAGCTTAAAATGAAATGGACCTTTTATTATATTATATGATACTTATAATTAGCAAAGTCTAATGAATTTTTTATTACAAAAATAATTATTTTAACATTTTCTACTCTTTGTTATCTAGCGCAAAAGGGACGAAAAAATCATTTATGATGAGTTACTATTACTAACCACTTTTGTGGATGGTCAAATAAATTTCAACTTGAAATTATAGAAAGTGTGAATAAGTTATCCTCCAAATTTGCTCAAGCATTTGATAAATTATTCAACCTGAGCAATCTCAATTATTTAAAACTTCTGGTTCCTTAGTAAAGTTCAATGATTTTTGTTACTACAATTTACAAAATCCAGTTAAGTAAATTTCAATGATATATGTATTAAAACTGAATGATTTTTATGCTGCAAGAAATAATCTAGTAAAAATAAAATAAAAATTATGTAATCACGTGTGAAATCAATCCACTAAACTCTGATTGGATGGTAATTATTTTATAATGTATCATATTGTGTTGCTTTAATAAACATTATGAAAATTGAACAATTGATAGTTGAAGTGTGTTTTAATAAATAGTTGATCGATGATAATAGCTAGTTGTATTATGATGATTATATATTGTTGATTAGGTATCAAATCCAAAGTATGTGTTTAAGGCAAAGATTATTGAGACAATAGAAATTCTGGTGTTGTCCACCCTCAAATGGAAAATGAATCTAGTGACACCACTTTCATTCATAGAGCATATATATCATCAGGAGAATTCTGTATTATTCACCATCTATAATTGCAACTACAACAATGTTTTATGTCATCAATGAGATTAAGCCTTGCAATGCAGTGGATTACCTTAAGCAACTTATGGGTGTACTTAAAGTCAGAAAGGTTTGCACTCTTTAACATTGAGTTCTATTTTCTGTATAGACCTCTTTGGGCTTCTTAGTAATACCTTATAGAACTTGATTAATTAGCACCATTATGCCCATTTGTTTTGTGTGTCACTGAAGTTGTTGATCTATATACCACAAATGGAAGTAAATTATAGTTGAAAATATAATGAATAAAAATAAATTATAATAAATATTTAGGCTAAGGCGCGAAAATTTCGCTCTTTAAATTCACTGTGGTTGCATGTGTCTTTTTTTATTTTGTTTCTGTAGGCTTTTAGGTTTAGAGAATATTTTTCCTTTCGCGTCGTTTATTCATCTCATAATAGAGGTATAGATAGATACAACTAATACTTTGTTGACAAGTAGAATTAGAGTAGACTTAGGACTAATACTTGACCCCTACTCCAAGATATATATATTTACATAATAGTTCTAGTTTCAACACTCTCCCTCAAGGCGGTGCATATATGTCTATCATGCGTAACTTGCCAATCATCTCATTGAAGACCTTCCCTGATACAGCCTTAGTGAGTACATCTCCCAGCTAACTTTCAGACTTGACAAATGGAAAATGTGTAATCTTTTGATCTAACTTGTCCTTAATGAAGTGTCGATCAATTTCAACATGTTTCTGATCATGTTGAACAGGGTTCTGTGCTATTTGAATTGCGGTTTTATTATCACAGAATAAGTTCATAGGTCATGTACATTCATTTCCAAGATCCTTCAGAACATATTTAATCCATAGTAGCTCACACAAGCCATTGGCCATCCTTCGAAATTCTGCTTCTGCACTAGACCTCGCGACAACCTTTTGCTTTTTACTTCTCCACGTGACAAGATTGCCTTCAACAAAAGTGAGATAACCCGAGGTTGATTTCCTGGTCAAGAGATCTCCTGCCCAATTTGCATCTGTGTAGCCTTCGATAACAGGTTTTTCATTCTTCAAGAACAACAGTCCTTTTCCTGGAGCACTCTTCAAGTATCGCAAAATTATATAGACAGCTTCCATATGATCTTATGTTGGGTTCTGCATGAACTGACTCATAACACTTACAGCATATGCAATGTCTGGCCTTGTGTGAGTCAGATAGATTAACTTCCCTACTAGACATTGATATTTGCCTACATCTTTTATTTTATCTCCCGAAGAGTTTCCAGGTTTGTGGTTTGTCTCCATAGGTGTATCAATTGGCTTGCATGCTAGCATCCATGTCTCCATTAACAAGTCTAGTACATATTTTCTCTAAGAAAGGGAAATTCGCTATCTTTACCTTGATACTTTAATGCCTAGGAAATATCGCAATTGTCTTAGGTCTTTCATTTCAAATTTTGATGCCAAAGCCTTCTGAAGTTGATCCATTTCATTGGAATCATTTCATGTCAGGACCATGTCATCAACATATATAATCAACGTTGTTACCTTCCCTTTGTTGTATTTGATAAACAAAGTGTGATCAGAGTTACTCTGTTTATAACCCACCATTGTCATTGCAGATGTGAAACGTCCAAACCATTCCCGTGGTGACTATTTTAACCCATATAATGCCTTCTTTAATCTGCATACCTTGTTTATGTAAGTGTGCTCTTGCATTATTCCTGGTGGAAGATCCATGTAAACCTCTTCCTCCCAGTAATCATTCAAGAATGCATTTTTTACACATCAAATTGTCGCAATGGCCAATCTCTATTTGCTACTACTGATATAAGGATACGAATAGTATTAAGTTTAGCTACTGGTGCAAATGTTTCCTGATAGTCCACTCCATATTTCTGCATGTATCCTTTTGCTACCAGCCTCGCCTTATACCTATCAATACTTCCATCTGCTTTAAGCTTTACAGTATACACCCATTTACACCCGACAGTCCTCTTTCCTTCAGATAGCGGAACCAATTCTCAAGTTTGATTTCTCTACAAGGCCTCCATTTCTTCATTCATTGCTTTTCTCTATTATGATTCTGTTAATGCTTCATGCACACCACTAGGAATAGATACTTTGGACAATTGATTAACATTTAGAGCATATGAGGTTGATAATCTTTTGGTGGAGGTATAATTGCTATTATGATAATTTGAATTGGCATTAAGATCAGGTTCATATTGTATTCTCAGTATACCTTTAATTTTTCTGATTGGATAACGGGAAGTAGGAGAATGAGAATCATTAGACATAGTTTCAAGTTCATTTGAAGAGTAATTAAGAGGTACCTGAGGTATATGATCAAGTAGAATGAGAGGACTCATTGGTTAATGGACTGATTGTTGTACTTTCTGGAATAATTCCTTCATTGTCTTCATTTGCAACTTCCTTATTATTATTTTCTTCTTTCCTGATTCTTTCATTGTCTTCATGTGTGACAATGTCTTGTTTCGAGATATTAGAATGTGCATTTAATCTTTCCTCGTGAGCTTCTAATTCCAAGAACTCAATTTCTCCCCCTAAAGTTCTATTCATCCTAGTCTTTTCTATGTCATTCTCCCCCTGAAGAGATTAGGGTGTCACTCCACCTTTATAATATAGTTCTGACTCACGGAAAGATGTATTAAAAGTAACATATAGTTTCTTATTTTGTGGATCATAACACCGGTATCCTTTCTGAAATTCAGAATAGCCAACAAGCACACACCATTTTGCACATAGATCCAATTTTCCTCATAGAGCTTTGGGAATGTGTGTGTATACTGTGCAACCAAACACCCTTGGCTCTAAGTTTGGTAGATGCGGAAGAGAACAAAGAGCATGGAGCTTTTATTGCGGAGTTTCAAAATTATTGACTCGAGATGGAACCCGATTAATAAGATAAGTCACAGACTTAACCGCTTCCCCTCAATAAATAGTTGGCATATTCATGCCAAAGAGAGATGCACGGACAATCTCCATAATCTGTCTTTTTTTCTTTCTGTTAGGCCATTTTGTTGCGGTGTGTATGTGCAATGTTTGATGATGTATACCTCATTGCCGAAGGTATTCGTCAACAGTAGATTGCATAAATTCCATGGCATTGTCAGATTGCCAAACACGGATTTGTCGCTGATATTGAGTGCCTACCATATTATAAAAATCTTTGAATGCAATATACACATCACTCTTCTTTCGAAGTAATGATATCCATGTCATCCTAGTATATTCATCTATGAAAGTAATAAAATAGAGAGCTTGAGACTAAGTTTCAACTTTTGCAGGGCCCCAAATATCAAAATGTATAACAGCAAAAGGTTCAGAACATTTATTCAAACTTGGAAAATATGGAACACGATGATTTTTCGCTAATTCACAAATGTCACAATGAAAAACTGAGCTATCTAAGCTTAAAAACAAATCTGGTTTGAGTTTCTGAAGATAACCAACGAGATATGTCCGAGCCTTCTATGCCATAACCATACATTGTCCCGTGCTTTCTCAACCCTATATGTGCGGAATGCATGGCTGAATTTCTTCTCTCCGCCTTTACTTAATTCCAGAAAGTAGAGATTGTGTCACTTAACACCATAGCCAAGTGTCACGGACTTAGAGTCTTACTAAAGCTCCGTGTGGCACTTGACAACTTACTCACTATTCTTTCAAGATCTCGTAAGCTCAAGTAAGCCTTTAAGACTAAGATTGCTATAGAATGAAAGGAAGACTTGGAAAGAACAAGAGAGCTTTTGGAAGAAGGCTTTTTGTATTGCTTGGAAGATTGCTTTACATTTGTTTGGTGCCTAGCAAATGAGGGGCACCTCTATTTATACTATCACCTAGGGACTAAAATGTAATTAATATTTACTTTACAAGTCCCTAGACTATTAACACTTTGGTCCCTCTCTAGAAATCTCTACACTTTCTAGGAAATTCTAAGGCTTTCCAAGAAAATATCTAAGGTATTCTAGAGAATTCTAAGGAAAGACCTAGGGATTTCTAAGGCCTTCTTGAAAAATCTAAGGGCTTCTAGAGTTCTCTATAAACCTCTCTACAACTCTAGACTTTTCCGCCCCTATTCGAATGCAAAATTCGATTGTGAAGTGGCGGGACATGACACTCTCCCCCACCTATTGATGTGAGGACCGCGTCACATCATCGTTGTGTCGCCAACCGGGTTTTGTCTCCTCGTACGCGTGGCCAATAGTTCATTGACTTGATCAACGCCCTTGCGTAACGCCTTCAGTTGCTTCATGATCTCTTTCAGCCCGGTCTTATGGTCTACCTCCTTCCTAGGAGGCAAGCGCCTCGGCGGCTTCTTGGGCATCACGACATTGTTCCTTTCTGGAACTTTCTTCGTGCGTGGTGGCAGAGACCTTTTTGCACCATTGTCTTCCTCCGAACTTGCAATGGTAGCTCTAAACATTGTCTCCTTCTTCTTAGGGCTTCTTACAAGTTGCATGGCAGTTAAACGTATTTGTCCTTCCATCTTCGGTACCTTGACCAGGGGAACCATGCATGATCCTCCTTGCTCCATGACTAGAAGTCGTTGGAGGTAAGGGTCGATCACCGCGCGGCACTGCTGAAAGAACTCTTGCTCAAGAATTATATCGAAGAGGTCTAAAGGAGCGACAGTGAAGTTGGTCTTACCTTGCCACTCGCCTAGCGTGATGCTTACTCCATGCGTGACTCCGCTCACAGGAGTCGGTGGTGCATTGACCATCCTGAGTTGGGCGTTACTTGGATTGTAACTCAACCCCAACCTCGTCGATGCCGTCTTGGTCATGATATTGACCTCTGCACCTGTGTCGACCATTGTACAAGCGGGTCTTCCATTAATCGTGAGGTCGACATACTGTGCGGCGTATCTTCTTGGCTTCTCTGGCTTCTTGGTGATCGCTCCGCATAACCCTATCAAGCCCAATTGCGTCGTCTCTGTGCCTTGTCCTTTCTCATGTGCATCCTTCTCCTTTCATTCGCATAGGATAGCTCCAAGGCTCTTCAGTTCAGGGCACTTTGCATAGACATGTGTCCCATAACATATGTAGCAACCACCTCTTTTGGCAATATTTGCCTTTCTTTCCGTGTCGCCATGCCGTCCAGACTTCTTGCCATCGGACTTATAGGTATCATGCTTCTTGGGATGTGGCCGCTGCTCCTCGACCCTACCATGATATCCCCCACCATGGTCATGACTACCTCTCATCTCCTCTCCTCTGGCTCTGTCGGGCTTCTCATGCCTGAAGTCTGTCAAAGTTTCAGCCTGTGTGATGGCTTCATCTATAGTCCTGACCTGCCAACATTCCAACTCCGTTCTGGCCCAATTTTACAGCCCATCCATGAAGTGGAACAACATATCATCATCTGTGAGGTTAGGAATTTGAAGCGTGAGGGTGGTGAACTCCTTCACATATGCGCGTATGCTGTCCGTTTGCTTCAGCTCCCTAAACCTGCGTTTCGCCTCATAGATGACGTTGTTAAGGAAGAAGGCTTTCTTGAACTCTTCCCAGAATTTCTCCCAGGTGTTGATGGTGCACGTCCCCTTCCCTATCTCGGCCTCCTTGCGCCTCCACCACAATATGGCCATCTCTGAAAGATACAACATAGTGGTGTTGATCTTATTCTCGTCACTCTTCAGCCTGTTGCACTTGAAGTAATTCTCCAAATGCCATAAGAAGTTTTCCACCTTTTGCGCGTCACGGACGCCTTTGAACATAGGTGTCTTGGGAGCCTCGATCTTGGCCTCCCTATCTCGGTCAAGCGACGATGATCCTCCAACTTCCACGCCTTCCTTGAGTGCTTTTATCTCTGCCTTCATGGTCTCAATCGTGCTCAATGCCTCCATGAGCCGACACTCCAAGGAAGTGATGGCCTCTTTCATCTCGAACTCGGCCCGCTGACGTCCCTCCAACTCTTTGCGAAGGTTTTCAGTCTCCTCAAGGGTGAAGTCTTCGAGGGTCTTGAACTTGCCATCGGCCACATTCAAACGCCGGCCTAATATCTCCACGGCCTGCCTCGCCGTTTCAACCCTTGCGATCCACTCCTCTCAGGCGGTGACGTCAATGGCCTCCTCACCAAGTTCATCGTCACTTGCTTCGGTGGTCGAAGGTGGATGAGATGTTAGCGCCTCGCTTAGTGTAGGGTCGAGCAGCATTTTTTCACAACCCTTTTGGTGCTTCTTTCCCTTGCGGTTTTTCTTTCCTCCCTCCGGACGGACGTTGGTGGTGCTAGCGGTGTTTATGTCTCCTTCGGTTGTCATTCCCTTAGTATCAAACCTCGCTCTGATACCACGTTGTCACGGACTTAGAGTCTTACTAAAGCTACGTGCGGCACTTGACAACTTACTCACTATTCTTTCAAGATCTCGTAAGCTCAAGTAAGCCTTTAAGACTAAGATCACTAAGAGAATGAAAGGAAGACTTGGAAAGAACAAGAGAGCTTTTGGAAGAAGGTTTTTTGTATTGCTTGGAAGATTGCTTTACATTTGTTTGGTGCCTAGCAAATGAGGGGCACCTCTATTTATACTATCACCTAGGGACTAAAATGTAATTAATATTTACTTTACAAGTCCCTAGACTATTTACACTTTGGTCCCTTTCTAGAAATCTCTACACTTTCTAGGAAATTCTAAGGCTTCCCAAGAAAATATCTACGTATTCTAGAGAATTCTAAGGAAAGACCTAGGGATTTCTACGGCCTTCTTGAAAAATCTAAGGCCTTCTAGAGTTCTCTATAAACCTCTCTACAACTCTAGACTTTTCCGCCCCTATTCGAATGCAAAATTCGACTGTGAAGTGGCGGGACATGACACAAGAGTCCCCCGAGTCAGAATGTCCTGAAAGATACAAAAAAGAGGCCAAAAGGTTACAGTGCAATTGAGAAAGGAGGTAACTTGGCTAAAAGATAGAAGATAACTTTGCAAGGTTTGTTCAAGAAATCCCACCAATCTGGATTGTCACGACCCAGACCGTCATGATTGGCACCCACACTAACTATCCGGTGGGAGAACCACTACTACAACCCAAACTAAGCAACTAAACCAAAACTAAGGCAATTAAGTTACGGAAGCAAGTTAATTAACTAAACCAATGCGGAATTAAATACCTAGAACCTGAAAGTCATTGTACCAAAACTCTACTAACGACAAGTCTAAGAACAAGGGGTACAACCCCGAAACTAAACGACACCTTAAACAAAAGTTTGAGTCCGAAAAGAGTGGACTTAAACAAGAGAGATCCATGGCAGCCCGAAAGAACTGGCTCACCCTTGAATCCGCTCATTAGTCACCTAGCTGAAGTCTATCAATAGCCACCTGAAGATGCCCTGTACTCAACAAAGAAAGAGCAAGTGCAGAATCAGTACACAACCACAGTGTATTGGTAGGATCATGCGGCTATCCCACTAAGTGTAACATATATTAGTCAATACAACAATATAATCACATGCACATATCGAACATATACAATATCATCAACATATACGAACAATGAACAACTTCACGATTCTCACATATCACAGTTATATCTATTTAGAGCAACATACCGTCTTCCAATATCAATCATCATTAGATATGAACGAACTCATCACAAGTATATAAACAACATAATTCAATGGTCCTCTCACGGAACCCAATTTAATGGTCCTCTCATGGAATCCAAACCCAAACAGTTAGCATGTCAGAACGTGGCAATCTGATCCTATATTTATGCAGGAACGTGGAAACCGATCCCATAATTATGCCGAAATGTGGCAATCTGATCCAAGTTAGTTATGATGGAACGTGGTAACTGATCCCATATTTATGCCGGAATGTGGCAACCGATCCCAGTTAGTGTGTCGGATCGTGACACCCGCCCACTCAACAAACCACAATCACAATCACAATGTATATTCTCGCAATCATACAACAAGAGGTGATTCATGGCATACAATTATTCAATTATCCTCATTTACAACAAGTGTGATCAATAATGCAACATCCGCATACATATATGTATCATAATGAAGCAAGAACAAACATATATCACACAATCATAGAATCACAACCATCACCTACCTCGAATCTAAGCTTGAATCCCCTAAGGCACTTGAATCTTCCCTTTCCGGATTCTTTCCGCTTGTTCTAGGTTTACAAACAATAATTTATATGTAAAGATCAACAATCAACGGTCTAATTATCCGGATTATAACAAACCCAATAACCCTAGACCAAACACAAGATCCTACTACCTAATTTAGGGTTTTTTCCACCGTAAATTATAGATCAAAACCCTCCCCCATCGATAATGACCAACTAGATTACATTCTACGAATCGAAAATGGATTCGGGGAGTTAAAACCTTACCTTTAGCCTCAAGAATGGTGAAAACGGTCAAGAAGTCGCCTGGGGTCGTCTCCTTAGCTCTAAAAATTGAAAAGTGCCAAATAAGGTCATTTAGGGGTTTATTAACAACGTTAAGTCACGTCTGACCCGCCACAGCGGCCCTCATCCAGCCGCTAGAGCGACATAATGTCTCGCCAGAGCGGCATTTTCAAACCAGTGAGCTATTCATCTTCCCCTACGATTTTAAGTCTCGTCGTACCTGCCACAGCGCCCAATATCCCGCTGTAGCGGCCCCGCCAAAGCGGCACAAAAGGAACCAGAGAGTCAACTGAAGAAATTCCAAAATCCCATTTCACAACACACCTTTAACCCACGACGATTATAAAGATACCCTTTACGCTAAGATCGATTCTTGGAGTTCTACTCACCCGAATTCAATTCCGTACAGTCGTACGGATTCCTTAACGAGTTATCTAACTACTCATGTAATCAAAATAATAAATGATTCACCCGATTGTTACCATATTTCCCTACACCTTAATGACTGATTTCTTCCAAATCTGGACTAGATTAGGAAAATCCAAGTTTCTACGAAACAGTTTTTGGCCCCAATTCTTTCTCCATTGGCTTTTCCATAACGACGAAAATCAGGTCATTAAAATAGATACCAATTTGCCCATCACTCGTCCCCGAGTGATCAACTAGGAAAGACTGGCTAAAAGAGTAGTATCTGAATCGTCGAATTACTGGGGATACTTGAATCGCATGCCCTTCTTACCGAATTTCATTACCCCCTAAGGGTTTCACATCTCCAACCTCAAACCAACCAATTGAATACCTACACATCTTCCCTTACAATGCCACAATGTACTGGTAGGATCACGCGGCTATATATCCCACTAAGTGTAACACACATTAGTCAATATAATAATATAATCACATGCACATATCGAACATATATAATATCATCAACATATACGAACAATGAACAACTTCACAATTCTCACATATCACAGTTATATCAATTTAGAGCAACATATCGTCTTCCAATATCAATCATCATTAGATATGAACGAACTCATCATAAGTAGATACACAACACAATTCAATGGTCCTCTCACGAAACCTAATTCAATGGTCCTCTCATGGAACCCAAACCCAAACAATTAGAATGTCAGAACGTGGAAATCCGATCCCATATTTATGCCGAAAGATGACAACCGATCCCATAATTATGTCGAAACGTGGCAATCCGATCCAAGTTAGTTATGCTGGAACGTGGCAACCGATCCCATATTTATGTCGAAATGTGGCAACCGATCCCATATTTATGCCGGAGCGTGGCAACTGATCCAGTTAGTGTGTCGGATCGTGACACCTGCCTATTCAACAAACCACAATCACAATCACAATGTATATTCTCGCAATCATACAACAAGAGGTGATTCATGGCATATAATTATTCAATTATCCTCATTTACAACAAGTGTAATCAATAATGCAACATCCGCATACATATATGTATCATAATGAAGCAAGAACAAACATACATCACACAATCATAGAATCACAACCATCACCTACCTCGAATCCAAGCTTGAATCCCCTAAGGCACTTGAATCTTCCCTTTCCGGATTCTTTCCGCTTGTTCTAGGTCTACAAACAACAATTTATACGCAAAGATCAACAATCAACGATCTAATTATCCGGATTATAATAAACCCAATAACTAGACCAAACCCAAGTAGCTACTACCCAATTTAGGGATTTTTCCACCATAAATTCTAGATCAAAACCCTCCCCCATCGATAATGACCCACTAGATTACGTTCTACGAATCAAAAAACGGATTCGGGGAGTTAAAACCTTACCTTTTGTCTCAAGAATGGTGAAAAATGGTCAAGAAGTCGCCTGGGGTCGTCTCCTTAGCTCTAAAAAATGAAAAGTGTCAAATAAGGTCGTTTAGGGGCATATTAACGACATTAAGTCGCGTCTAGCCCGCCACAGCGGCCCTCATCCCACTGTAGCGGCGGCGCTAAAGCAACATAAAGTCCCACCAGAGCGGCATTTTCAAACCAGTGAGCTATTCATCTTTCCCTACGATTTTAAGTCTCGTCATACCTACCACAGCGCCCCATATCCAGTTATAGCGGCCCCGCCAAAGCGGCAAAACTCCCGCCAAAGCGGCACAAAAGAAACAAAAGAGTCAACTGAAGAAATTCCAAAATCCCATTTCACAACACACCTTTAACCCACGACGATCAGAAAGATACCCTTACGCTAAGATCGATTTCGGGAGTTCTACTCACCCGAATTCAATTCCGTAAAGTCATACGGATTCCTTAACGAGTTATCTAACTACTCATGTAATCAAAATCATAAATGATTTACCCGATTATTACCAGATTTCCCTACACCTTAATGACTCCAATTTCGTCCAAATCTGATCTAGGTTGGGAAAATCCAAGTTTCTACGAAAAAGTTTATGGCCCCAATTCTTTCTCCATTGGATTTTCCATAACGACGGAAATCAGGTCGTTACATGAATAGCCAATGATCTCGTAGCATCGTTGTTTTGAGTGTCCTGATTCACCATAATGGCTACAAATAAGATTAGTATGCTTACCAGATGACTGATTAGTTCGACCTTTAACAGAACTACTACAATGAACAGCCATGGTAGAACTCTCAGGTATTAGTCGAGCACTGCCCATAGTCTGCCTCTGTTGAGCTTCTCTTCGGACATAAGCATATGCATTTTCAAGGTCAAGCTTTGGATCCTTTCTTAAAATCTCACCACGAACTTGATCAAATTATGCATCAAGTCCATTGAGAAATATATGAACTCGTAGCCTTGCCATCATAGAATGGATCTGAAGAATACCCTTAACAGATCTATCTTGTGTATTTGTTCAGTGATCAATTTCCTGAAAAATAGCAACCAATTCGTTATAGTACGTGGACAGAGGTCTTCCGTTCTGCATGGTGGTGAAGGATTTTTTATTTAGTTCAAACAATCGGATTTCATCAGAACCATCATAGAACGTTTTGGCAACTGCTTCCCAAATTTCTTTTGTCATGGAAAGCATGATAAATTGTTGCATCAAGGTGGGACTCATCGAGTCAATCAACCAGCTCTTCACCTTATGATTCTCTGTAATCCATATTGCATAACCCAAGTCAGTTTGTTCGGGTTTCTTTGCTTCACCGGTAAGGTAACCAACCTTGTTTCGAGCTCCGATACGCATCTCCATCAATTGAGACCATAATGAGAAATTCGTTTCATCAAGGATAACTGCCGTTGGAAAGGGCGAGTTGTCTTGTTGAACTATAATTGAGGTAGGGTTTGTCGTTGTGCCAGAGGAAGGCGTAGTATCACCCATCTTGGAAAAAACGAGGTTGGGGATTCACTTTTTTTTTATGAATTTGATTGCTCCGATACCATGTAGGCTTTTAGGTTTAGAGAATATTTTTCCATTCGCGTCGTTTATTCATCTCATAATAGAGGTATATATAGATACAACTAATACTTTGTTGACAAGTAGAATTAGAGTAGACTTAGGACTAATACTTGACCCCTACTCCAAGATATATATATTTACATAATAGTCCTAGTTTCAATAGTTTCTTCCACTTCTTTGTTGCCCAGGTGAGAGATACCCTCCTTGGCCATCTTATCAAAACATATGTCCAACATATCATCCTCATCATCCCCATCTCCTGTCATAGTATGTCAGAATTAATATGTGAGTTTAGCTCATAATAAACGTGATCTTATTATTCAAAGTGAGTAGAAGAATATTCCATATATTTATAATGAAATGAGCTTCTTAATTAAAGCACTAATTTATTCATGGAATGAGGCCTTTAAGGAAGCACAAAGATATAATGTTTCATAGTATATATAAATCTATGGAATGATTGCTTTCCAACTTCATCATTCCTTTTCTCATAATGTCTTTTGTTTGATATTAAAGAGAGTCTCAATTAATTATGTCGTAATGATGTATATATAATAACTTCTGGTAATTATACGGCTATGTATTATATTTTGTTTTTAAAAAAAACTCATGGTAGCAAAGGATGGCAGATGTTTAGTCACAATTTAAAATTTATGAATTCTAAATTATCTCTAAACTCATACACATTATTTTAGTTTTTTGATTCGTTGTTATATATATCTATCTATATCTATATTACCTTAAAAGCATGAACTCCTAACTTGAATGTTAAATTACTATAATATTCCTAACTTAGGTTGTGACTTTTTCGATGAGTTGTGACTTTTCTGATAAGTTGTGACTTTTTTCAAAGGGTTATCATTTTTCGTTGATTTGTGACTTTTTCAATAAGTTGTGACTATTCCAAAAGGTTGTGACTTCTCGAAAACGTCATGACTTTTCAGATAAGACACAAAAAATACTTGTTCATATTACTCTTTGTTGACTATAAATAGAGGGGAACCTTCTCATTTTTCAACCACAATTTTGTTTTAATATTCGGCGCTTCTTCTTGCATTTTAAAAAAATTCGTGTGATTTATTGTCGTTGAGTGCGTTCGAAGTTTAGGGAGTATAAGATACCACTATTCTGATGAAGTTAGTCATTCTATCCTAAAAGGGTATATTTCTTAACCTCGAGTACTTGAGGAAAATAATTCTGATGATATAATCATTATTTTTTTCGCTTAGTATATACATTAGTATGTAATGTTCCAATATATGAAGTTAACATGATGTAGTTTAAATTGATTTGTTTTTGTTTATAATTTCTCTTGGGATGTAGATATATGCTTCTGAATATCTTATTCCAAATTTATTAAACTTCTCAAGAGTTAGAGAATTGTAACGATTTGTTTTTTTGATGCTCAAGACAAAAGATTGACTTTATTCATAAATACTTCTTATGTGATTTAGATTGCCAAAAAGTTTGCATCAAAATAGTTACAACAATATAAACATTGTCTTTTAGTTTTACTGATTTACTACTTCTTAATATTTCCGTATTTTCGACGAAGAAAAGTTCATATGACTTGTAATAACGCGAGTTGAAGTTTGTATTAGTTTGATTTTTATTATTTATTTAATAGCTAATTTTTCTGAGATAATATTTTCATTAATGCAAATCTATCTATCTAATATATTTGGTTAGGTATTTATATATGTCACGAATGTATTATCAAGTTAACAAGATCTTCTAACTTCAAATATATTATTTTAGACTGTTCCAAGTTCTTTTTTTATAAAAAAAATCACAACAAATGTGAAAATATGTGAATATATATGAATCATTTAAAATTTATCATAATTAAATTTTATATTCATTAATATGAAATAAACATTTTCATTTTGTCCCTACACTAAATTAAAATCTAATAACTACAAAAAAAATTACTAACATTAATTAAAGAGAAAATACATTAAAAAAAAACCCTGAACTTGGTCGGATAACTTACTTTAGTACTTAAACTACACGGGCGTTTAAATACCCCCTTTAAGATCTTTGAAGTGATTTTTTTTCCACCCTGAGACTATAACACCACTCTCACCCGCCACATCATAGCCACGTAAGCGCCACATCACAACCATGTAGGCACCATGTCATTAATCTTTATTTCTTTTTTACTTATTCACTATTTTTTCTTAAACACTTTTTAAAATTAATTATATCAATTGATTAATTTATAAATGCATACCCCCACCTCCACACTCACCCCCACCCCCACCCCCTCTCTTTCTTCTTCCTTGTTTTTCACCATTATTCCAACCTTCAATACTTTCTTTTCTTCTTCTTCACTATTCAACAATTTTTTAAGTCACTTTAAAGAAGAAATTCACATTATCTTCTTCGAACCCTCCCAACGAATTTACCCTCTTGGAGAATGGATTTTTTT
>JAJOOD010019452.1:0-18515 GCA_029582525.1 Solanum tacnaense
AAATTAAAACGACGGACAGCGTGGTTATTGTTTAATTTATAAATAATTATTTTTAATAAAAAGTGACGTACTAAGAGATGCAGTCCGTCGCTTTTTGTAAAATAATTTTAAAAGTAATTATTTTAATTAAAAAGGGACGGACGGCATCTCTTAGTCCGTCGCTTTTTTGGAGCGACGCCGTCCGTCGCTTTTTATTCCGTCGTTTTTTAGCAGTTTTTTAGTAGTGAGAATTGAAATAAATAATTTTTTAATTGTAAATTATATTTCCACTAGAATCTACAATTACTACTATTAAATTATCTAGATAGTAATTTGATATAAATATTGTTGGAAATAAATATTTATGCCTAATAATAGTTCCATACACCTTGTTTCTCAATGTGTGTGATCTTGTTTGTACCAATTTCAAGTCCCTTATATACTTGCATTTTGTCCGAGTTGGTTATTTCTCCTCGAAAATGGGTGGCAAGGTCAACAAAGATATATGATTTTTCCATTCCTGTTGCTCCCATTATGAACACCACTTTCTTCTTGTTGAACTTGTTATTGTTGATGAAAGTATTCATTTTAGCTACACATAAAATAAAATAAAAATAATAATTAGTTTACAATAGTAAATAATCTCATGAAAACCACTCATGCATATAGTCAGACATTAAAAAATCTTGTAAATATAAAGTCAATAAGTAGAAACCTTGCTTGAGATGGAATATACTATGTAAACAAATATATATTTATCTTGATGGTGGCTATGAAAGAAATTGCATTCAACTTTTATAGTAAAATTTGTTTGTGAACTTATTAATTGACATACCACATTCAAAATTACTGATATCTTTTAGGATAAGAATGACTTTTGAAAAATGTATAGATATGTCAACATGAATTTTGGTAATTATTATTAAATATGTTTCAGGATAAAGTTATTAGATGTATATTATTTGGAGATCACATACAACTGGAATTTTATAGTAAAAATGTGGTTATAAACTTATTAATTGGTCTACCAAATTAAAAAAAATGTATATATATATATTTCATATCTTTTTGGATAATAATAGTTCTTGAAAAAATATACAGATACGTCACCTTGAATTTTGGTGATTAAGCTTAAATAATTTTAGGATGACGTTTCTAGATGTACATTGTTATGAGATCACATACAGAATTGACGAAAAGATTGATTACAAAAGGATTGTAAAAAGAACTTAATAGTATTTCTGACGGAATATATTCATGTGATAATGCGTCAATTCTTACACTATTTAACATGTCATAAGTGTTAAGTCTAATTCCATTAGAGGGAAGGGAACAATTATCGATAACTATTTCAATTACGAGTATTTATATTAAGTTGTGCAGCATACAATAGATAAAGATTTTATTGAATCAAGCTTCCATTACCGTGATTGAATTAGGTTGAATATATTTCCTTAAATGATCATTACCAATAGATTGCAAATTAACTATTTTCTCTTCTTTGTCTATCTAACAATTTTAAATTTTGAGTTGAGAATTCTATTCTTTCAAATTCTTTTAGGGTAGAATCTTCCCGAACATTTAGGGTCATTTATTTTCTCACTCTATTACGTTGACATTATGAATGATCTCATGTAATTGTGTAAGTACATATTTCTATTAATATATATTAAATATAGAATACTTGGACTTGGACTTGGGGCTTGGGATTGGATCGGAACTTAAAATAAATATTTTTTATAAAGCTTAAATATTTGCTCTATAAATAACAATGTTTTTACAAACAAGAACAATATATATAGAACGAAGGGTCATAGCATATATATATCTGTAATGCGATACAAACTGTACAAAATAGGTCCAATTTAAAGTGCCGAAGAGACAAAATAACTCAAGATAGAGATAATGATAGTTTATGTTCACTCAATAATAATATTGTGATCATCACTTTTGAGAAATCTTTTCACAATATCCAGGCATTGTTGTAAAACAGTATTCCTCCCTGCTTCGTCAACAACTTCTTTTCTATCTCCATTGAAAACGTCATTAGCAATAATATTATGTGCCAACCACATTTTCGAATTTATTAACCGTTTAATCTTGTCGAGTTGGTGACAAATTAATAAACGAGTATTATTTTTTATATTAGCTATTGACGATTGAAGAAGCATCTTCTTTGATTCATCATCTTCGCCTTTATTTGTTTCTACTCTTTAATATTTGTCTATTTCGGGGACACCAATGGAACATCGGATTCCTTCAGTGTAATCTGCATCTGGAATGAAAATCTGCCGCACCTCATTCACTAGCCCTGCATGCAATATAAATTTAAAGAAGAGTTTTATTTAGAGGAACATAGATTTGATAACAAAAAATATTACTAAGAAACTTATATAAGAAAAGTTTTTAGATAGAAGCATGATTATATCTTAGTTGATTCGTAAAACAATTACAAAAATTACCTGCATTGACCATTTGATCAACACTCATGTCAACTCTACGGTTCAAGATTTATTGCTCTACATCAATCCAAATAAAGCAAGTATCACACTTATATTTGAACATCAACACAGGGTCTTCTCCTAGTTTTTTAATATACGAATTTGACCCTCCAACAATAATTGGAACACGTTGAGTGTTCAAAAAAATTTCTATGTAGACAATAGCTTGCAAACAAAAATATACCGCTGTGAAGTCGGAATCTGGCTCAATTTTACCTTAAAAAATGTGATCAAATTAAATTTCTCCGAATTGGAATAAATAACTTTTTAATCGTAAAGTATATTTTCCACTAGAATCTACAATTACTACTATTAAATTAGCTAGGTAGTCATATGATATAAATATTGTTGGAAATAAATATATATACCAAACAAATAGAGTCGTACACCTTGTTTCTCAGTGTGTGATATCTTGTTTGTACCAATTTCAAGTCCCCTATATACTTGCATTTTGTCCGAGTTGATTATTTCTCCTCGAAAATAGGTGGCAAGGTCAACAGAGAGATAGCATTTTCCCGTTCCTGTTGCTCCCATTATGAACACCACTTTCTTCGTGTTGAACTTGTTATTGTTGATGTAAGTATTCATTTTAGCTACACATAAAATAAAATAAAAATAATAATTAGTTTACAACAGTAAATAATCTCATAAAAACCACTCATGCATACAGTCAGACATTAAAAATTTTGTAAATATAAATTTAATAAGTAGAAACCTTGCTTCATATGGAATCTACTATGTAAAAATATATATATTTTTCTTGATGGTGGCTATGAAAGAAATTTCATTCAGCTTTTATAATAAAATCTGATTGTGGATTATTAATTGACATACCATATTTAAAATTACTGATATCTTTTAGGATAAGAATGACTTTTGAAAAATGTATAGATATGTCAACTTGAATTTTGGTAATTATTATTAAATATACATTAGGATAACGTTATTAGATGTATATTGTTAGGAGATCACATACAACTGGTATTCTATAGTAAAAATGTGCTTATAAACTTATTAATTGTTATACCAAAAAAAAAAGTATATATATATATAATTCATATCTTTTAGGATAAGAATAGTTTTTGAAAAAATATTCAAATACGTCACCCTTAATTTTGGTGATTAAGCTTAAATAATTTTAGGATGACGTTTTTAGATGTACATTGTTATGAGATCACATAAAGAATTGAAGAAAAGATTGATTGCAAAAGGATTGTAAAAAGAACTCAATTATATTTCTGACGGAATATATTCAAGTGATAATGCGTCAATTCTTACACTATTTAACAACATGTCATAAGTGTTAAGTCTAATTTCATTAGAGGGAAGGGAACAATTATCAATAAATATTTCATTTAAGAGCATTTATATTAAATTGTGCAGCATATAATAGATAAAGATTTTATTAAATCAAGTTTCCATCGCCATGATTGAATTAGGTTGAATATATTTCCTTAAATGATCATTACCGATAGATTACAATTTTACTATTTTCTCTTCTTTGTCTATGTAACAATTTAAAATTTTGAGTTAAAAATTCTATTCTTTCAAATTCTTTTAGAGTAGAATCTTCCCGAACATTTATGGTCATTTATTTTCTCACTCTATTACCTTGACATTATGAATGATCTCATGTAATTGTGTAAGTACGTATTTATATTAATATATATTAAATATAGAAGACTTGGACTTGGGGCTTGGGATTGGATCGGAACTTAAAATAAATATTTTTTATAAAGATTAAATATTTGCTCTATAAATAACAATGTTTTTACAAACAAGAATAATATATATAGAACGAAGGGTCATATCATATATATATATATATATATCTGTAATGTGATACAAACAATACAAAATAGGTCCAAATTAAAGTGCCGAAGAGACAAAATAACTCAAGATAGAGATAATGATAGTTTATGTTCACTCAATAATAATAATGTGATCATCACTTTTGAGAAATCTTTTCACAATATTCAGGCATGGTTGCAAAACAGTATTCCTCCATGCTTCGTCAACAACTTCTTTTCTATCTCCTTTGAAAACGTCAGTAGCAATAATATTATGCACCAACCACATTTTCAAATTTATTAACCGTTGAATCTTGTCAAGCTGGTGACAAATTAATAAATGTGTATTACGTTTGACAAATTATTAATAAGAAAATTATATAAGAGAAGTTTTTAGCTAGATGCATGATTATATCTTAATTGATACATAAAACAATTACAAAAATTACCTGCATTGACCATTTGATCAACGCTCATGTTAACTCTACGGTTTAAGACTTATTGTTCTACATCAATCCAAATAAATCAAGTATCATACTTAGATTGGAACATCAACACAGGTTCTTCCACAAGTTTTTTATTATACAAATTTGACCCTCCAACAATAATTGGAACACGTTGAATCTTCAAAAAAAATTCTCTGTAGAGAATAGCTTGCAAACAATAATATTCAGCTGTGAAGTCGGAATATGGCTCAATTTCACCTAAGAAAATTTGATCAAATTAAGTTTCTCAGAATTGGAATAAATAATTTTTTATTAGTAAAGTATATTTTCCACTAGAATCCACTGGAAATAAATATATATACCTAACAAATAGTGTCGTACACCTTGTTTCTCAGTGTGTGTGATCTTGTTTATAACAATTTCAAGCCCCTTATATACTTGTATTTTGTCCGAGTTGATTATTTCTCCTCGAAAATGGGTGGCAAGGTCAACAGAGAGATGGGATTTTCCCGTTCCTGTTGCTCCCATTATGGACACCACTTTCTTCTTGTTGAACATGTTATTGTTGATGAAATTATTCATTTTAGCTACACATAAAATAAAAAAATAATAATAATTAGCTTACAGTAGTAAATAATCTCATGAAAACCACTCATGCATACAGTCAGACATTAAAAAATCTTGTAAATGTAAAGTTAATAAGTAGAAGCCTTGTTTGAGATGGAATATACTATGTAAAAATATATATATTTTTCTTGTTGGTGGCTATGAAAGAAATTGCATTCAGCTTTTATAGTAAAATCTGTCTGTGGACTTATTAATTGACATACCATATTCAAAATTACTGATATCTTTTAGGATAAGAATGACTTTTGAAAAATTTATAACTTGAATTATGGTAATTATTATTAAATATATTTTACGATAAAGTTATTAGATGTACATGGTTAGGAGATAACATACAACTAGGCTCTTATACTAAAA
Organism: Solanum tacnaense; assembly: GCA_029582525.1. Lineage (NCBI taxonomy): Eukaryota > Viridiplantae > Streptophyta > Magnoliopsida > Solanales > Solanaceae > Solanum > Solanum tacnaense. The sequence goes on from JAJOOD010019452.1 coordinate 5,701, forward strand.
AAGTCATTATAAACTTATTAATTGGTATACCATATCAAAAATAATAATAATAATAATATATTTTTATATATGTATATATATATATATATAAATAAAATTCATATATTTTAGGATACGAATAGTTCTTGAAAAAATATACAGATACGTCACCTTGAATTTTGGTGATTAAGCTTAAGTAATTTTAGGATGATGTTTCTAGATGTACATTGTTATGTGAGGACATACAAAATTGATGAAAACATCGATTACAAAAGGACTATAAAAAGAACTCAATAATATTTCTGATGGAATATATTCAAGTGATAATGCGTCAATTCTTACACTATTTAACAACACGTCATAAGTGTTAAGTCTAATTCCAGTAGAGGGAAGGGAACAATTATCAATAACTATTTCAATTACGAATGTTTATATTAACTTGTTAAGCATATAATAATAGATAAAGATTTTATTGTGTCACTCCCCGAGCCTACATCTTGGGAGGGACTGGCACTCGAGAACCATTGTAGGACCCAAGCGAACCCTTGGCCTGGCTTACTTTCTCAGTGGAAGACTTAATTCAACAAAGACCAGTCTATGTAATAAACTGAAATGTTATAAAGGAACATTCAACTTGGTCATTAAGGAAAACTCCAGTCTTAACATAAGATAATGACAATGAAAACACTAAAGAACTAACATCTGAATGTCTATGAAGCCTCTAAAAGAACTGGGATGGATGTCGGGACAAATCCCACGACATCCTAATGAACTAGTAAAATAACTGAAAGCAATAAAAAGGAGTCCTCCAGAATGCAAGGAGCCTTACCAACTGACTCTAGAATGCTCACTGGATCAACGATGCGGTGGATGCCGATCCTAGTTACTTGAGTCTGCATCATAAAATGATGCAGGCCAACTGGCATCAGTACATTGAATGTACCTGTAACATATCGCACCTAAATATGACTAGAGGTTTAAAATCTGAAAATAATGATTTTGGAAAGAATAAGGAAATCTGGAAAATTTTGTCTAAGTTAAGAAAGTGAGTTTTGGCCAATTTCAAACGGCCATAACTCCTAGCTTAGGATGATTTAGGAGCAGTTGTTAATGTAGTTGGAAAGCCCTTGGAGATATCTATCCAACGCCGCAGAGTCTGTGCGATTTCAACATCGTATGAGTGAGATATGCCTTTCAGAAGTTGGGTTGTAGGATTGAGGAAAGTCCCAATCCGGATTTAGGGAAGGGCAAAGTAGTCTTTCCTCTAAGTTATTTCCGAATTTCATTTTAGGGGTTTATTAGGGGAAAAACAGAACCTAAATCAGTTTTGGATAATTAAAGAACGCTTAGGGCTTGGAGAAAAGAGAAAGGGAGAAAAGCAAAAATTTCGCCAAGAACGTTAAGCGTTTGGAGTGGAATTCGTCGGGGGTGATCCCTATTAAGGTATGTGAGATTTATTTCGTGTTGGGTTAGTTCACCCACACACTAACTTGTTTCAATTCAGCGAAATTGGAGTTGTTTGAATGTTAAGAAAGTGAAGTTCTTGAAGAGCATTGTTGAATTCTTGTGGGTTGATTGTTGAATGCCTAGTGTTGATTTGATTCGTGTTTCCGGGTTGTTTTTTGAGTTAAATCTATCATGTATTGAGGGTATCAATGATCCTAAGTGTTTGGGGAAAGGACCATTGAAGTTTAGAGGGTTTAGAGATGAAAAACGAAGGAGAAAAGTCAAAGGATTTTCTGGGAAAGGGCTGCGGGCGCCGCGCCTGCCAGAGCACCACAAAAGTTCCTCTGAACTTTGGCCTCTAGCGCGTCGCGCCAGCCAGAGCGCCACAGGAAGCCCTCTGAAGTTTGAGGGCTGGCGCCCCGAGCCTCTCAGAACGCCGGGGACGCCAGTTCTGCCCATTCGTTCCCCACCTTCTCGTACTTGTTCCTAAGTGGTGTACCTATGTTTCCTAGTCGATTCCAACACTCTAAAGTACATCTAAACATCATGAAATCATCCATAAACACGAGATCATGAGCCTTGAATCCATAATTCAATTCAAGGAAAGTTAAGTTCAAAGTCAAGGAAGTAAAGAGTCAAGTCTAGAAGTTAAGAAGCAAGTCAAAGAAAAGTTTCTTAAAGTTTTCAAGGGTCTTTAACAATGTTTTAACGTCGTTTTAAGACTTAAGTTTTGAGGTTAAGTAAGAGTAAAGATATGATTTGAAGTTCTTTACTTCAAAGAGGTATATGGGGACTATGTATTCCCAAAGAAGTTTAAAAGAAATATTTTCACATTTAAACAAGATTAGAAACTGAGATTTCCAAAGAGCCTTTGGCCTAGTTTCAGAAAAGAGTAATCACTTTCTAAATGAAGCAAGAAGGGAAACTTTGATTTCCAAGATAGCCTTTGAGCTAAGTTTTTCAGCACTAATCTCAAATCACAGAGGAAATATGTTTTAAAAACATAAAAGCCAGTATATTTTTAGGAGTAGTATTGAGCACCGAATTGGGGGAGCGTTCAAAGAACCCACAGCCCCCATAGAACCATGTAGCCATCATGGGTAGAAGAGGTTCATACTTTTTAGATGAATCCTTTTCAAATTAGACTAGTGGATCCATTAGGCAGTTCAGGTTCTATACATTTGTCCAGGTATAGAATGCTCTGGCAACGTGAGGTTGATCGCTATATCATCATTATAGCTCTTATGTGTTGGTTGTCGGTTAGAGAAACTCCCACAGCAGTTATTGTAATTTCATATACATCAGTTCATTTGTATTTCTACATACATCTCAGATTTTTTGTATCTTTGAATACACTCAGAGTTTATAGCATGTCTTAAGCAACGTTTTCTTTATATTGCACTTGTTTTAAATTGCTTTATATTGAAATGAGTCAGTCAGGTTGAGTTGAGTTGAGTTGAGCCAGGTAAGTTATTCAGTTTCTTTCAGATTTCTTCTAGGCTATGTTGCTTAGCATTCCAACTCACATACTCATACATTCAATATACTGATGCCAGTTCGCCTGCATCTTATTATGATGCAGACACAGGTAACCAGGATCAGCATCTAGCACCTTGTTGATCCAGTTGAGCAGTTCAGATTCAATGGTGAGCCTCCTTGCATTCCAGAGGACTCTTTTATTCGCTTTCAGTCATTCATTTATTAGGATGTTGTGGGGTTTGTCCCAACATCCATCACAGTATTTTAGAGGCTTCATAGACAGTCAGATAGTTATTAGTTCAGATGTCTTTCTTTATCTTTCAGATGTTGTTTAAGACTTAAGTGCCATTTTGGCCAACTTATTATTCTTTAAGTTTTTATTTGAGCCTGTCTATTTGATTTAAGTTTTCCGCTGAGTTAAGTAAGTCAGGCCAAGGGTTCACTTGGGGCCATCAATGGTCTCCGAGTGCCAGTCCCGCGCAGGGTGTAGGCTCGGGGTACGATAAACTTGGTATCAGAGAACAGCGTTCAAGAGTCCTAGGGAGTCTATGAAGTCATGTTTGTAAGGTCCTAGTTATCGGTGTGTAGCGCGCTATAATTAGGAGGCTGCAACATTTAGGAACTATCTCACTTCTTTCACATTCATTTCGTGCGATAGAGGTAATCTCTATAAAAGTTTCCTTCTAATTCGTGCTTGCACGTGTTTCAAATAATCGTGCCTCCACGAAGAGCAATCAGAGGTCGTCCAGCTAGGAGGAATGTTGAAGAGCAAGAGTTACCTAATGCACCTGAACGCAACCACAAGGAGAGGTCTCTAATGCTGAGTTTAAAGAGGCTATAAGGATGCTTAGCCAAGTTGTGACTAATTAGATTGGGCAGCAGAGAGGAACTCGGCAAGAAGAGGCTGACACTTCAAGGATTCGTGAGTTCTTGAGGATGAATCCCCCAAGTTTCATTGGTTCGAGCACTGCAGAGGACCTAGAGAATTTCATTAAGGAACTGAAAAAGGTGCTCGATGTGATGCATGTTGTTGATACTACGAGAGTTAAGCTAGCTGCATATCAGATGAAGAATGTTGCTAGGACCTGGTTTGATCAGTGGAAAGGGGGTAGAGTTGAGAATGCACCACCTGCGAGTTAGGCATGTTTTGAGGAGGCCTTCTTGGGGCGATTCTTTCCCTGAGAACTGAAAGAGGCTAAGATACGTGAGTTTCTCACACTAAAGTAGGATTCCTTGAGTGTGCATGAGTATGGGTTGAAGTCCACCCAACTGTCTCGATATGCTCCTGAAATGGTTGCGGACATGAGGAGTAGGATGAGTTTGTTTGCTGCTGGTTTGGGTCGCCTATCAAGCAAGGAGGGTCAGGCAGCAATGCTTATTGGGGACATAGACATCTCGAAGTTGATGGTCTATGTGTAGAAGGTAGAGGACGAGAAGCTGAGGGATAGAGAGGAGTTCAAGAACAACAGAGCTAAGACAGGGAATGAGTTCGGGCAGCAGAAAAGTAATGCAAACCGGTCGTCTTTCCAACAGAAACAGAAGGGACGTGCTCCATCATCTGCTAGTGCACCTGCACCTAAGAACAAGAATGAGTACTATGGTAAAAATTCCAGAGTTAAACCTACATATTCACAGGGTAGTGTGCCGTAAGGGGGGTAGTAAGCCTCATGCCTGCGCCAAGTGTGGTAGGAACCATTTAGGTATTTGTCGTGAAGGCTCCACTGGTTGTTTCAAGTGTGGTCAGAGTGGTTATTTCATGCGAGAGTGTCCAAAGAACAGGCAGGGTAACAGGGGCAATAGAGCCCAGTCTTCTTCAGTTTCTCCACCAGACAGGGCTGCACCTAGAGGAGCTACTTCTGGTACTGGCGGAGGAACAAACCGTCTTTATGCAATCACCAGTCGTCAAGACCAAGAGAACTCCCCAGATATTGTTACTGGTATGATCAAAGTCTTTACTTTTGATGTTTATGCTTTGCTAGACCCAGGGGCACGTTTATCTTTTGTAACCCCTTATGTTGCAAATAAGTTTGATGTCCTTCCTGAGAAACTTTGTGAACCCTTTTGTGTTTCTACACCTATTGGGGAGTCTATTCTAGCAGGGAGAGTCTATCGTGATTGTCTCGTTTTCGTCAATCACAAGAGTACCATGGCTGATCTAGTTGAGTTAGACATGGTAGACTTTGATGTCATTCTTACTATGGACTGGCTTCATGCCTGTTTTGCCTCAGTTGATTGTAGAACTCGAGTTGTCAAGTTTCAGTTTCCAAATGAGCCAGTCTTAGAGTGGAAAAGTAGTTCAGCAGTGCCTAAGGGTCGTTTCATTTCGTACCTTAAGGCAAGGAAGTTGGTTTCTAAGGGGTGTGTCTATCACTTGGTTCGAGTTAATGACTCAAGTGCTGAGATACCTCTTATTTAGTCAATTCCAGTAGTAAAAAAGTTTCCAGAAGTCTTTCTAGATGATCTTCCCGGAGTCCCTCCTGAGAGAGAGATAGACTTCGGTATGGATCTTATTCCAGATACTCGTCCTATCTCTATTCTGCCATACAGAATGGCACCAGCTGAGTTGAAAGAGTTGAAAGAACAGTTGAAAGATCTTTTATATAAGGGCTTTATTCGACCAAGTGTCTCACCTTGGGGCGCTCCGGTCTTGTTTGTGAGAAAGAAAGATGGTTCCCTTAGGATGTGTATAGATTACCATCAATTGAATAAGATTACCATCAATTGAATAAGGTTACCATCAAGAATAAGTATCCTCTTCTAAGGATTGATTATCTTTTCGATCAGCTTCAGGGTGCTTCTTGTTTTTCTAAGATAGACCTCAGATCAGGTTACCATCAGTTGAAAGTAAGGGAATGTGACATTCCAAAGACAGCATTTAGAACCCGTTATGGTCATTATGAGTTTTTGGTCATGTCGTTCGGTTTAACTAATGCACTAGCAGCGTTCATGGACCTTATGAATAAAGTCTTCAAACCTTATCTAGATATGTTTGTTATCGTCTTCATTGATGACATACTAATCTATTCAAGGAATGAAGAAGATCATGCTAGTCATCTTAGAATAGTTCTTCAAGCTTTAAAAGATAAGGAGTTGTATGCCAAGTTCTCTAAGTGTGAGTTTTGGCTTGAGTCTGTGGCATTCCTAGGCCATATTGTCTCTGGAGAGGGAATTAAAGTTGATACTCAGAAAATTAAGGCAGTGCAGAATTGGCCTAGACCCACATCTCCAACTGATATTAGGAGTTCCTTGGGTTTAGCTGGCTACTACAGAAGATTTGTAGAGGGTTTCTCGTCCATTTCGTCTCCTTTGACGAAGTTGACTCAGAAAACAGTGAAGTTTCAATGGTCTGAAGCTTGTGAGAAAAGCTTTCAGGAATTGAAGAGATGTTGACTAGTGCCCAGTTTTGACCTTACCAGAGGGTACTCAAGGTTTTGTGGTGTACTGTGATGCATCCAGAGTTGGTTTGGGTTGTGTGTTAATGCAGAATGGTAAGGTGATAGCTTATGCCTCTAGACAATTGAAGGTTCATGAGAAGAATTATCCAACCCACGACTTAGAGTTGGCTGTTGTAGTTTTCGCCTTGAAGATTTGGTGACACTACTTGTACGGTGTTCATGTTTATATATTCACTGATCATAAGAGCTTGCAATATGTGTTCACCCAGAAAGAGCTCAATCTTAGACAGATGAGGTGGTTGGAATTACTCGAGGACTATGACATAAGTATTTTTTACCACCCAAGTATGGCTAATGTGGTTGCTGATGCTTTAAGCAAGTTATATATGGGTAGTACTACCCATGTTGAGGAAGAGAAAAGGGAGTTAGCCAAAGATGTACACAGACTTGCAAGACTGGGAGTCAGACTTATGGATTCCACGGAAGGAGGAATAGTGGTGACGAACGGGGCTAAATCATCACTAGTGTCAGAGGTGAAGGAAAAGCAGGACCAAGACCCCATTTTGCTTGACTTGAAGGAAAATGTTCAAAAGCAGAGAGTATTAGCTTTTGAACAAGGGGGAGATAGTGTGTTGAAATATCAAGGTAGATTGTGTGTACCAATGGTGGATGGAATCCAAGAGAGGATCATGGAGGAAGCTCATAGCTCCAGATATTCCATTCATCCAGGTTCCACCAAGATGTATCGTGATTTGAAAGAAGTGTATTGGTGGAATGGCATGAAGAAGGGCATTACTGAATTTGTTGCCAAGTGTCCAAATTGCCAACAAGTGAAAGTAGAACACCAGAGGCCTGGTGGTCTGGCTCAAAATATAGAACTTCCGAAATGGAAGTGGGAGATGATTAATATGGATTGTATCACAGGTTTGCCAAGGTCTAGCAGACAGCATGATTCTATTTGGGTGATTGTCGACAGAATGACAAAATAAGCCCAATTTTTGCCGGTAAAGACTACCCATTCAGCAAAAGATTATGCTAAGCTATATATTCAAGAAGTGGTAAGACTCCATGGAGTTCCGGTCTCCATTATTTCAGATAGAGGTGCATAATTTACTGGACAGTTCTGGAAATCTTTCGAGAAAGGTTTGGGTTCGAAGGTGAATTTAAGTACTGCCTTTCATCCTCAGAAAGATGGGCAAGCAGAGCGCACTATTCAGACCTTAGAAGATATGTTTAGGGCTTATGTGATTGATTTCAAGGGAAATTGGGATGATCACCTACCTCTCATCGAGTTTGCTTACAACAATAGTTTTCACTCTAGCATCCAAATGGCTTCATATGAAGCTCTTTATGAGAGAAGATGCAGATCTCTTATTGGATGGTTTGATGTTGGAGAAGCAGGGTTAATAGGACCAGACTTAGTTCATCAAGCTATGGAGAAAGTTAAAGTAATTCAAGAGAGATTGAAAACAGGCACAGAGTCGTCAGAAATCCTACACTGATGTTAGGAGAAGGGCGTTAGAGTTCGAAGTAAATGATTGGGTATATTTGAAAGTTTCACCCATGAAGGGTGTTATGAGGTTTGGTAAGAAGGGGAAGCTTAGTCCCCGGCATATTAGACCTTATCGCATAGCCAAGAGGATTGGCAGCGTAGCTTATGAGTTGGAGCTACCACAGGAATTAGTGGCGGTTCATCCGGTATTTCATATCTCTATGTTGAAGAAGTGCATGAGAGATCCTTCATTGATAGTGCAAACTGAAAATGTTGAGATTAAGGATAATTTATCTTATGAGGAGATTCCGATCCAAATTTTAGATCGCCAAGTTCGCAAGTTGAGAACAAAGGAGGTCGCATAAGTCAAAGTCCTTTGGAGGAACCAATTTGCTGAAGAAGCTACTTGGGAAGTTGAAGAGGATATGAAGAAGAGATATCCACATCTCTTTGAATCCGGAGAAAATTCAGATCAAGGTACTAATCCTCATCTTAGTACTAGCTAAATTATGAGTATGCATGTGGTTACTTGTTTTTTTGCTTGTTGAGTGTTGAACATTCGAGGACGAATGTTCCAAAGGGGGAGATATTGTAACATCTCGCACACAAGATACGACTAGAAAGAGTTTAAAATCTGAAAATAATGATTTTGGAAAGAATAAGGAAATCTGGAAAATTTTGTCTAAGTTAAGAAAGTCAGTTTTGGCCAATTTAGAATGGCCATAACTCCTAGATCAGGATGAGTTAGGAGCAGTTATTGATATAGTTGGAAAGCCCTTGGAGATATCTTTCCAACGCCGCTGAGTTTGTGCGATTTTGACATCGTATGAGTGAGATATGCCTTTCGGAAGTTGGGTTGTTGGATTGAGGAAAGTCCCAATCCGGATTTAGGGAAGGGCAAAGTAGTCTTTCCTCCAAGTTATTTCCTAATTTGATTTTAGGGGTTTATTAGGGTAAAAAAGAACCTAAATCAGTTTAGGATAATTAAAGAACGCTTAGGGCTTGGAGAAAAGAGAAAGGAAGAAAGAAAGGGAGAAAAGCTAAAATTTCGCCAAGAACGTCAAGCGTTTGATGTGGAATTCATCGAGGGTGATCCCTATTAAGGTATGTGAGATTTATTTCATGTTGGATTAGTTCACCCACACACTAACTTGTTTTAATTCAGCGAAATTGAAGTTGTTTGAATGTTAAGAAAGTGAAGTTCTTGAAGAGCATTGTTGAATTCTTGTGGGTCGATTGTTGAATGCCTAGTTTTGATTTGATTCGTGTTTCCGGGTTGTTTTTTGAGTTAAATCTACCATGTATTGAGGGTATAAATGATCCTAAGTATTTGGGGAAAGGACCATTGAAGTTTAGAGATGAAAAACGACGGAGAAAGTCAGGGATTTTCTCGGCAAGGGCTTGGGGAGCCGCGCCTGCCAGAGCGCCACAAAAGTTCCTCTGAACTTTGGACTCTGGCGCGTCGCACCATAGGAAGCCCTCTGAAGTTTCAGGGCTGGCGCCCCGCGCCTCTCAGAGTGCTAGGGACGCCAGTTCTCCCCATTCGTTCCCCACCTTCTCGTACTTGTTCCTAAGTGGTGTACCTAGTTTCCTAGTCGATTCCAACACTCTAAAGTACATCTAAACATCATGAAATCATCCATAAACATGAGATCATGAGCCTTGAATCCATAATTCAATTCAAGGAAAGTTAAGTTCAAAGTCAAGGAAGTAAAGAGTCAAGTCTAGAAGTTAAGAAGCAAGTCAAAGCAAAGTTTCTTAAAGTTTTCAAGGGTCTTTAACAATGTTTTAACGTCGTTTTAAGACTTAAGTTTTGAGGTTAAGTAAGAGTAAAGCTATGATTTGAAGTTCTTTTCTTCAAAGAGGTATATGGGGATAATGTATTCCCAAAGAAGTTTAAAAGAAATATTTTCACATTTAAACAAGATTAGAAACTGAGATTTCCAAAGACCGTTCGGGCTAGTTTCAGAAAAGAGTAATCGCTTTCTAAATGAAGCAAAAAGGGAAACTTAGATTTCCAAGATAGCCTTTGAACTAAGTTTTTCAGCACTAATCTCAAATCACAGAGGAAATATGTTTTAAAAACATAAGAGCCAGTATATTTTTGGGAATAGTATTGAGCACCGAATTGGGGGAGCGTTCAAAGAACCCACAGCCCCCATAGAACCATGTAGCCATAATGGGTAGAAGAGGTTCATACTTTTTAGATGAATCCTTTTCAAATTAGACTAGTGGATCCATTAGGCAGTTCAGGTTCTATACCTTTGGTCGGGTATAGAATGCTCTGGCAACGTGAGGTTGATCCCTATATCATCACTATAGCTCTTACGTGATGGTTGTTGGTTAGAGAAACTCCCACAGCTGTTATTGTATTTTCATATACATCAGTTCATTTGTATTTCTACATACATCTCAGATTTATTGTATCTTTGCATACACACAGAGTTTATAGCATGTGTTAAGCAACGTTTTCTTTATATTGCACTTGTTTTAAATTTCTTTATATTGAAATGTGTCGGTCAGGTTGAGTTGAGTTGAGCCAGGTAAGTTATTCAGTTTCTTTCAGATTTCTTCTAGCCTATGTTGCTTAGCATTCCAACTCACATACTCGTACATTCAATGTACTGATGCCAGTTGGCCTGCATCTTATTATGATGCAGACACAGGTAACCAGGATCAGCATCCAGCACCTCGTTGATCCAGTTGAGCAGTTCAGAGTCAATGGGGAGCCTCCTTGCATTCCGGAGGACTCTTTTATTCGCTTTCAGTCTTTCATTTATTAGGATATTGTGGGGTTTGTCCCAACATCCATCACAGTATTTTAGAGGCTTCATAGACAGTCAGATAGTTATTAGTTCAGATGTCTTTCTTTATCTTTCAGATGTTGTTTTGGACTTAAGTGCCATTTTGGCCAACTTATTATTCTTTAAGTTATTATTTGAGACTGTCTATTTGAGTTAAGTCTTCTGCTGAGTTAAGTAAGCTAGGCCAAGGGTTCTCTTAGGGCCATCAATGGTCTCCGAGTGCCACTCCCACCCAGGGTGTAGACTCGGGGCATGACAGTACGAGTATGGGAGTTGGAATGCTAAACACAACATAGGCTTGAAAAGAATCTGAAGAACTTACCTGGCTCAACTCAAATCAACATAACTGAACTCATTTCAATATAAATCAGTTTAAAACAAGTGCAATATACAGAAAAGTTGTTTCAAAAATGATGTCAACTCTGTCTGTATGCAAAGATACATATAACTCTGAAATGTATGTAAAAATACAAATGAACTATTTATTTAAGAATACAATTACTTCTGTGGGAGTTTCTCTAACTGACAACCATCATGTAAGAGATATTGTGATGATACAGCGTTTTGCCTCATGCTGCTAGGGTCGTCCTATACCTTGCCGAGGGCATAGAACCTGAACTACTAAGTGGATCCACTAGTATATGCTAAAAATCTACAAAGGAATCATCTAAAAAGTATGACCCTTTTCTACCCATGATGGCTACATGGTTTATGAGGGCTGTGAGTTGTCTGAACTCTCCCCTATATCGGTTCGCAATGCTACTCCCAAAAATTTAATATTAGCTCTTATGTTTAAAAAAAAAAACTTATTTCTTTGATTTGAGATTAGTGCTCAAAACTTAGTTCAAAGGCTATCTTGGAAATCAAAGTTTCCTCTCTTGCTTCATTTAGAAAGCGGTTACTCTTTTCTGAAAACTAGCCCAGAGGCTCTTTGGAAATCGAGGTTTCCTTTCTTGTTTAAATATGAAAACATTTTAAACCCTTTGGGAATACATAGTCCCCATATACTTTTGAAGAAATGAACTTCAAACTTTACTCTTTAATCTTTACTCAACTTGAACTTTAAGCCTTAAAACAAAGTTAAAACATTTGGGAGAGACTTTTGGAAAAACTCTAAGAACTTCTCTTGACTTGACTCTTACTTCTCTTTGACTTTGATCTTAACTTTCCTTGAATTGGATTATGGATTCAAGGTTCACGATCTCATGTTTATGGATGATTTCATGAGGTTTAGATGTACCTTAGAGTGTTGGAATCAACTCAAAAACATGGGTACATTACTAAGGAATAAGTATGAAAAGGTGGGGAAGAAATGGGAAAGACTGGCGTCCCTGGCGCTCTGAGAGGCGCGGGGCGCCAGAGGGTGAAGTTTAGAGACTGCCCTGGGGCATGCTGGCTGGCGTGTCGCCCCAAGGGGTAAACTTCAGAGACTCTTTTGGGGAGCGCTGGCTGGCGCAACTCCCCACCTTTTTCCCCAGGCAATTGACGACTTTTCTTGCTCGTTTTTCATCTCTAAACCCTCTAAACTTCAATGGTTCTTTCCTCAATGTAATGACCCTCCAGGTCATTTTTAAATTAAAGAATTCACTCCCTCGTTTAGAGCGTTCCTGTAGCGACCCCAAGTCATTTATGACTTGCTGGCACTGATTGTTCGGTCGCCTGGTCGTTCGTTTGGGTTTTAGGCCCGTTTCCCTGTTTTGGAGATTTTATAACTTGAAAAGTTGACTTTGGTCAACCTTCTTGGAAGACGTGCTCAGATGAAAATTCTGACAGCTAGGTTAGCTTCGGAATATCGATTTTGGTCTAGAACGACCCTTTGTTCACTTCCCGAGGCTTTAGATGGCAGTTGTGGAATCTAGCTCAAAACGATACTGGGTGTGGGACCCACTTTTCATCGAAGCGATCTCCAAATGGAAATTCCGCCTTCACCGTTGAGTCCGAAATGTCATTTTCTATCAGATTCCATATATGGTTTGTATTTTTCCGACTCCGAACGAGTCCGGAATATCGAAATTTAAGTTTGAAGGGTTGTAGAATTCTAACGCGGCGGTGACGTGGCAGAGCCACGCGACGCCACGTGGCAGCGGATGGAAATCTGGAAATTTCCAGATTTTAGGACGATTTTCGTCCATTATTTCTTTCACATCTTCAACATAAGATTTCTCCTCCATTTTAAACCCGAATTAAGTGATTCAAAAGGCTAACTTCAAGAGAATTTTG
>JAJOOD010019454.1:0-16971 GCA_029582525.1 Solanum tacnaense
TAATATATAATATTCAAGATTGAGACTTTTAAAAGGGAGTTTATGCCCAAGTATAATATATAATATTCAAGATTGGGAAAAGTCCCAATCTTGAATATTATATATTATACTTGGACATAAACTCCCTTTTATTATATAGTAGAATATTATATTGTCCCTCTCTTAATTAATAGAATCTAACCTTCAATTTTTTAATCAAAGATTTTTATTTAAAATTTTGGTATGAAGAAAATATTATATAGAATCCTAGAGTGACTCTGAATTCGTTGTACATATTAATTGGACAAGGTCTTCAGTTTCCTTTATCTTCAACACGTGCCATCATAGCTTGTGGTCAAGGATACATAACGTGTCTCATTTTCTTTCTCATAATAGTGTTACCACATTTCTCAGATTTCTATGAACAATATTATAATGAATGAGGATGAATGTAGTGTCACGATCCGTGCCTATACCCTGGACATGGTCGGCACTCGAGAATCATTGTTGATCACCAAGTGAACTCTCATCCTCGCTGACTACAAGCAGGAGACTAACTCAAGCATACAAAATTTAGAGCAGAATAAAATTCATTGAAACTCAAATAATTAACGCAGAATATAATCGTATATTCAACTAGCCAAAACTAGGCAACTCAAGTCTTTAAAACATTTAACAAGATAAATGAAACATACTTCTGAAACTCTACTGTCTATCTATGAAGCTTCTAACTGACAAAGATGGAAGTTGGAACAAGACCCACGACATCTTAACAACTGATATAACTGAAAGTACAAGTGGAACCCTCCGAAAGCAAGGAGGCTCACCATAGCTAACTCGAACTGCATGTGGTATCAACGAAGCGCCTATTGATGATCCTGAATACTTGTATCTACATCATGAAACGATGCAGGCCAAATGGCCCAGTACATGGAATTACGAGCATGTAAGGTAAATTCTAAAGCATAAACATAGGCATGAACTTGATAAAAAGGAAACATACTTACCTCTTCTGAACTCACTCAACTCAAGAATAAGATACTCAACTCAAAGATAAAATATTCAACTCAGTGAAATAAGACTCAACTCAATAAGAAGATATCCAACTCAGTGAAATAAGGCTCACCTCAATAATAAGACACTCGAGTCTTGGTACTCAAACTCTGGATACTCAACTCCGGATACCCAACTCAATATAAAGCAACAATAAGAGATGCAATATATGGAAAGCTTTTAAAACAATAGAAAGCAACTTAATGTATTTAAGAATACAATATACTCAGTTTGTATGCAAGGATACAATATAAACTCTGTTTGTATATGAAAATACAAATAAACTCTATGTATATAAAAATACAAATATCTCTGTGGGAGTTTCTCTAACCGACAACCATCAATATGAGTTATGTGATGATACAGCATCTCACACACGCTGTCAGAACTGTCCTATACTTTGTCAGGGTATAAGACCTACTCACTAAGTGGATCCACTAGTCTATGCTAAAAAGCATTAAGGAATCATCTAAAAAATATGACCCTTTCTACCCACGTTGGCCACATGGTTTATAGGGGCTGTGAGTTATTTGAATTCTCCCCCATATCGATACTCAATAATACTCCCAAAATATACTAGCTCATATGTTTAAAACATAACTTTTTTGTGGTTTGAGATTATTACTCAAAGATATTTCTCTTAAAAGAGATGATACTCAAATTGCTCAAAACTCTTTTGGAAATCTCAGTTTCCTCTCATCTTAAATGTGAAAACATTTACTCTTGGGAATACTTAGTTCCCATATATCATTTTAAAGAAAATGAACTCAACTCTGCTCTTTCTCAAAAACATTTCAAAATCATCTTATAATATGATCATTGATGACTCGAGAAGTCATACTGCATAAACATTGATGGTATATCTTGATACCATACTACTCATACATTGATGACATACTCGATTGTCATACTAATCATGTTTTAAAAACTCTTTTCTCAAAACTCATCTTTACTTTCTCAAAACTCAGTTTAAGAACTCAAATGTTGGCTTTAAAAAGCTTTTTAAAATTTATAACTCAAATGATAGGGTTCATGTGGAATTATGAACATGAACGACTCAACTCAGGGATCTTAATAACAATAAAAAACCTCAGTACTTGGAACTCAAAACTCAATGATACTACTCATATCTAGACTGCACGACTCATAGGGTTCATGCAGAATTATGGGCATGAACAACTCAACTCAAGGGCTTCATGCGTAACATGTAGTAGTCCCATAAGTAGGAATATAATCTCGAAAGGATTAGGAAATCAATACTCAAGACTTAGAACTTGAAGCTACTATGCCTCTCAAATATACTCAAATTATGGAGTTCATGCGAAATTAATGGGCATGAGCGACTTGACTCGAGGGTCTACACAACAATATAGAACACATGTATACAACTCTTCTCATTCTCATACTTACTTCCTCAAAACTTAGCTCAAATTGATAGTTGAAGGTAAACGATCAAGAAAACCTTTCTTAAGATTCTTGAATTAGTTTCTTGAAATCTCTATGGCCAAGAATTATGATTTTTATTAGTGATTCATGATAGTATGGAGGAATTTGAGTTGAAAAAATGGAACTCTTGGAGAAAGACTTACATTGAAGAAGAATCTTGAAAAAGATTGAAAGAATCTTAAATGAAGTCTTCTATTTAGGGTTTGAGAGAGAAGAGAATGATGGATTAAAATATGAAAATCTGATTGTTTTGAACCTTTTATAATTCGTTTAGGGTTTTCTTGGAGGTAAAAATAAAACAACCCTTTTTAATGTTTTCCCATCGGCTAATTCGTAACAGCACTGTATAGGCTACTAAAATAGTCATAACTTTTTATTCAGAAATTGGATTGATGCAAAATTGGTGGCGTTGGAAAGTAGATTCAAATACCTTTAATTTTAAAGGTTATGATATTCTAAGAGATATGGTCGTTTGAAATAGACCTAAGTAGAATCTTACATCAAAACTTAATCCATAAGGATACTTCAAGAACACTTATCAAGAACTCATCAAGAACTTAAATCCTTAAATTTCAAGAACGAAATTACGCTGAATAAATTATGATTGGTGTGTGGGTGAACGAACCGAACACTATGGAAGCTTACATACCTCAAAGAACTAGGTTCTTGGCGAAATCTTGAATTTCTTGAACGAACGTTTGAAACTTTGAACTTTTTTCTCCTCTTGAATCTTCTCTCTATAACCCTAAACGCTTTTGGGGATGAATGAAATTAATTCTAATCAATTTAGACTCCTAAAATCTTACTAAAAATGCTTAAATCCGATTGGGTAAGGAAAAGACCAAAATACCCCTCATATTTTCGGGTAACTTTTCTTATTTGGACAGCCTGATTTCAAACGGGCATTTCTCCCTCATACGAGCTCGAAATTTAGCAAACTCGATGGCGTTGGAAAGATAATTCAAAGAACTTTAATTAACCATCTTGTAGCCAACCTAAACTCATCCTTTACTAAGAGTTATGGTCATCTGAAGTTGATCCAAAACTCATAACTTAAGCATAACTTGCAAAATTTCAGATTTTGCTATTTCCAATTTAATTTTTTTTAGAATTCAAGGTGCTACATCTAATGACCTGACCTTAATACTTAAGAAATTTTAAATTCCTTGGTAAAATCCTACTCACAACGAAGGATGATTCGAATCTCAATTCGAAAAAATTTCTGAGGTGTTACAATTTCTCCCCTTTGGGATCATTCGTCCTCGAATGACGGCTGGACTGGGTATGGAACGGGGTTACTCCTATCATCTCTGCCACCAACTAGAATTGTCCGCAATAATATTCAAAACCAACTAAGGGCTCTCATTTAACTATTTCTCATAGAAAACCTCATCCTTCTCATTTATATTCTCAGACGGAATTATTACGATATCATTATCACGATAGGATCATTAACCTTCTCTTTCTAACATCACTCAATTACTAAAAGGACCTCTGAAAAGATATCTCCCATACTCTTTGGAACTCATTACTATCTTATTCTCAAACACTTGACTTGATTTCTCATCTTGACATCCCCCCTTAGGTCTAAAGCTGACACTTGAAAGCTATGGACCTATCCCAACATCTCTAACTTGGTCTACAATCTACAACCTCTTTTACTCTAACACTCGGGAGAAGATTATCTCATGACTATAGAACTCTCAATAAGCAGGTACTTAGACCTCTTTCTAAGGTGTTTCTCTTAACCTCTTCTGATTACATACCCCATACAATACGGAGACATATTCAAATCAGCATAATATAGTACATTTTTGTTATCTTATGCATGTATGGTTCCTTTCTTGAATTTTATATACCCGTGACTAAACTTTAATAATCATTCATGATTAAACAAAAAGCTAACTTTTGACTTCACAAAAAGTAATCAACAAAATTAAAAATTCCGAGTTGAAGGACTATCAAGTTGGGAATAAGATAGTTCGACGCATTGAGAGTCAAATCTTAATTAAACTCGAGGGTTGGATACTTAAAATAATGTTCAACAGAGTACTATACGTAGTGATAAGAAATGTGTATTGATACTTGAGATATGATTACCATTATTGAAAGGGTTTGATATTTGCTTGAGAAATGATATTTTGACATGTATTTTCGTTGAAGTTTGACATAATATGATTTGAGCTGGAAATTCTGAGATATTTTGTGTGGTTGAAAATTATTTTTCTTTTTTTGTTTACTATCCACTGATACCCACATTGAGGCCTGACTAAATTCAGACTCGCGCTGTAAAGTCCCACATTAGAGGATAAAAGCGCTCCCTAACAAATTTGACTTCGTACCAAGGAGATTAAAAATTCGACCACAACCCTATTTTGAATTATCATACTTGATTTGTTTTGAATTACTTGTCTCGAGTGGATAAATCTTACATGGTACATTTGCAGAATCTTTATAGTACATATACATCCTGTGACTAAACTAACTTTATCATGCATGATTAAAACGTTATGATAATATATTTCTCTATAATAATATCACACATAAACAGTTTGAAAGACAAATCTTAAAAAAATATGACATGCATATATAAAGTAAAGCTATTATATAAACATAATGTTGCACACAAATTATAACGACGATTTCAAGTATTAATTATTAAGTTCTAAATTTGATATTTGTACATATTTAATAAGTTATTTTAATACAAATACACTGTTTGAACAAAAATTACTCTGTCAAATCCGTCACCAAATTTCTAGCTCCGCTCTTAATTAATTGAGAAATGAATTTCTGATATAATACATTGGAAATTATGTCTATAATCCGTCAAATAATTGTCGATTTTAGAGCTCGAGAACTCTTCTAAACAGAAATGAAAAAACAGAAGAATTATGAACAGACGAAGAGGGAGAAGATTTTATTCATCTTAAGAAAAAATTGTATTACATCACATTGGAAGAATGTATTTATAGACTAATATTAGAAGCATCTAGAACATGATCAACAAACTCCATCACTGCACATGTCATTGCACATGGCATCCTAACAACCTAGTTAGACTCATGTAATTAACCAACTAATTACTGTAACTAACCAATTCATTCACTAATGACTTATTTTAACACACACCCTCAAGCTGAAGGGTGCAAGACATTAAGCACACCAAGCTTGCCTAGCAGCTAAGAATGTTGAGCTTGACTAAGCCCCTTCGTCAGTAGGTCAGCAAGTTGTTGAGTAGGAACATACATAGTGTCAACCACCTCTGCTTTGATCTTGTCTCTGATGAAATGGCAGTCTATTTCAATGTGTTTGGTCTTCTCATGGAAGACTGGATTGGCTGCTAATTGTATTGCTGATTTGCTATCACTCAAGATGTTGATAAGGCTTTGAACCTGCACTCCAAGCTCAGTAAACAACCCCTGTAACCAAGTGACTTTAGAGACTACTGAGGCCATGGTCCTATATTCAGCCTCAACAGAACTTTTGGAAATAGTCTGCTGTTTCTTCGATTTCCAGGACACTAATGACTCACCAAACTTGACCACATAGCCTGTAATAGACATTCTAGTGTTGGGGCAATCAGCCCAATAAGAATCACACCAACATGCGAGAGTAGTGGTAAGTTTGGCCTGCAACCATACTTCTTGACCTACTGTGCCCTTTAGGTATCTAACCACTCTAGTAGCAACATCCCAATGTGACTTCTTTGGGGAGTGCATGAACTGACTAAGGGTTTGTACATCATAGAAAATGTCTGGTCTTGTAATGGTTGCATAAAGCAGCTTACCAACCAGCCTTCGGTAAGGAGCAATATCTAGCAAAACATCATCTCCAACAATACCATTTTCTGCATCATGGGCTGCTGAAGTGAGTTTTAAATTGGTCTCCAGAGGAGTAGAGGCAGGTTTGGCACCAGTTAGGCCTACATCAGCAATGAGCTCCAATAGATACTTTCTCTGATTAAGAATGACACCCTTAGGGGACCTTAGTACTTCAATGCCTAAGAAAAATTTGAGGTCACCTAAATTTTTGAGTTTGAATTGGTGATGAAGACTGTATTTGGCTTTAGTGATCATCTTCTCATTATTTCTTGTAATAAGTAAGTTATCAACATAAACAAGCACAATCACAATGTCTGCACCTCTCTTTAGAGTGAATGGAGAGTAATCATGAGTGCTTTGAGTAAAGCCAGTGTCTAATAAGGTAGTAGTGAGTTTCAAATTCCACTGCCTAGATGCTTGTTTAAGACCGTA
The DNA here is from genome assembly GCA_029582525.1 of Solanum tacnaense. NCBI lineage: Eukaryota > Viridiplantae > Streptophyta > Magnoliopsida > Solanales > Solanaceae > Solanum > Solanum tacnaense. Next base: position 6,735 of record JAJOOD010019454.1, read on the forward strand.
TAGAGACTTGAGAAGTCTGCACACTCTTGTGTCTCCTGGTTGCTTAAAACCTTCTGGCATCTCCATACATACCTCTTCATCCAGATCACCCTGAAGTAATGCATTATAGACATCCATCTGATATAAATTCTAGCCTCTAGATACAACCAATGCAATCACACATCTAAGTGTCACCATTTTAGCCATAGGAGAAAATGTGTCATGATAGTCCAAACCTTCTTATTGGTTGTACCCCTTTGCTACTAACCTAGCCTTAAACCTTTCCACTTCACCACTTGTTTTGTATTTAATTTTGTACACCCATTTAGACCCAACAGTATGCGTCCCTTGGGGCAAGTCAACCACCTGCCAAGTCTTATTGTCTTTAAGAGCCTGAATCTCTTTCTGCATGGCTTCAATCCATCTTTCATCCTTGGCTGCTTGTTTGAAGTGCTTGGGCTCAATATAGTCTGAAACTTTACTCAAATAACTCCTATAGCATGGAGTTAATTTCTCATAACTAAGAAAATTTGCCAAGGGATGTCTAGTACTACTCTACTTGTTACTAACAGTAACATAATCTTTTAGCCAAGTTGATGCTCTAGTTGGTCTGGAAGTCCTTCTTATGGAAGGGTCATTAGGTGGAGGTAGGACAAGAGATGAAGGAGAGCATACTCCATCAGTCTGTATTGATCTATCATTAGAGGAAGACTGTGATGACTGGGTCTCAGTACTCATGTCTGTAGGATTAACAGGCGAAATGTGGCATTCTTCAGCACTTAGATCCTCAGTAACCTCAACACAATTTTTAGGATCATCTTGAAATAAAGGGGAACCAACAGAACTAGCAAACAACTCATTTTGTGGCAGTGTCTGAACAAAAGAAAATATATCTTCATGAAAAAACACATCTCTACTCACTGCTATCTTGTTTGATTTTATGTCCAACATAAGATAACCCTTCTATAAATCTGAATAGCCTATGAGGATGGCAGGGGTAACTCTTTCTCCAAACTCGTCACCTTTAGGCAATAATGAGGTATAACCAAGACAGCCTATAACCCTTAGGTAAGACAAAACTGGTGCCTTAGAGTATAACATCTGATAAGGACTCACATTATCTATAGCAGATGAAGGTAATCTATTCATCAAATAGACTGCTGCTTTGATACAGAAACCCCAATACCTAATAGGCAGATGTGACTAAAATCTAATAGCTTTGGCTATATTCAGAATATGTATGTGCTTCCTCTCTACACACCATTTTGTTGTGGTGCGTGAGGGCAACTACTTTGATGTAAGATGCCTAAATCATGAAACAAGTTTGTACATTGAGAGTTAAAAAACTCAGTACCATTGTCTGACCTGATTACCTTTACATGAGAACCAAATTGAGTGTTAACCATTATGAGAAAGATCTTGATAGCAACAATAGTTTCAGATTTCAATTGCAACATATAAACCCTTATAAATCTGCTATAGTCATCTACAATTGTTAGAAAGTAATGTTTCTTGTCTATAGTAGGAGTCTTATAGGGACCCCAAAGATCCATGTGCACAACATCAAAGCTCATGGATGCTCTAGAAGTACTGATGGGAAAAGCAAGTCTATGTTGCTTAGCTAGTGGACAACCTGAACAATGACTATCACTATGATTATTGTGAACTAAATTCAAAGGTCTTAAAACTTGAGAGGAAAGATGTCCAAGCCTTTTGTTCCACAAGTTGACATCCTGTAATGTTGGTCCTACAATGACTAGTTGAGGGCTGCAAATAGACTTCTGCCTGTGTATTGTTGTAATGTCCCCTCTGAAAACATAGAGTCCTCCTTCTTCCTTACCAATCCTCTTCATCCTGCCACTATAGAGGTCCTGAAAGACACAAAAGTCAGGGTAAAAAGACACAAAACAAGACAGTTTCCTTGTGATTTGTAAGACTGATAACATGCTGAACTTGAAGTCTGGCACATACAAGACATGTTTAACATTCTCATTGTCAAAAATAGATGCCTCACCAACATGACTGATCTCTACTCTGTTACCTGTAGGGAGATGAACCTGGTTCTGCTGTGTTTTAGTTAAACTATGGCTTTTAGTCAACAAGTGTTTATTTGTTGTAATGTGATGAGTTGCACCTGAATCCACAATCCAATTTTGTGTAAAACCATTTGACACTAAACAAGTAGCAATACCTGCTTTATTGACTTGCTTAGGTTCCTTCACATATTTTTTTAGCATTTCCATGATTTGCTTATACTCCTAATCAGTGAATGCATGTCCCTTATGTAAAGTTGTATTCTCCTCAAGGATCTCCTGTGATTAAGTGAGAGTACCACATGTAACATGGTTTGCTGAATGTTAACCTGCATAATGTGAGGATCCTGCTGAATTTCTCACATTGTTAGTTGGAAACTGCTTACCATAGTCACCTGATGTGTTTCTCAGATTGCTGGACTTCTTCCTATGCTTCCAGTCATCAGGATAACCTATCAACTTGTAACAATTTTCCTTCGTGTGACCAGTAAAGTGACAAAACTCACATTTCCTTCCTTTGTAATATTCCTTTCCTTGATTTTTATGCACATTCATGATCATTGGATCAGGTTTTTGAACAACATTTGCCACATATTTGACTGTTGGATTTCATCCTCTATAATCATAGCATAAGCTTGATTTATGGTAGGTGTGGTTCCTTTAAGAAGAATCTGCCTACGAGCTTGATCATAAGACTCATTCAAACCACTCAAAAATTGAATCAATCTCATTTGTAGTAAATGTTCAACATAATCCTTTGATTGAGGACAACTACAACTAGGATTGGGCACTACCGCAACATATTCACCCCAAAGAGTTTTCAGCTTTGTAAAGTATATAGAAACTGAATCTGTACCTTGTGTTAAAGTCGTGATTTCCCTATGCAACTGATATATTCTCATGCGATTCACCTTATCATACCGTTCCTTCAGATCAGCCCAAACTGAGAAAGAAATTGTGCCATCAACGATTCCACTTAGAAGATCTTCACTGACTGTGTTCATCAACCACGACAGCACAATTGCATTGCAGGTTTCCCATTGCTCATGTAATTCATCTTTATATAGAGCTCTGGTGCAAGCACCTGTAACAAAATCATATTTCCTCTTCCCTAACAAAGCAATCCTCATTGACCTACTCCAGATCCCATAATTCTCTGAACCTGTCAATTTGATGGGAATCAAAATAGCTCCTGAAGTATCTGAATGGCCAATGTACAGAGGATCATTTTGATCTATCTTTGTGATCGCCATTACTGCAATCTCCAGCTTCTCTAACTACGTAGCTAACGTTTCTCTGATCTAAGCGATAACACTGCTCCTAAACAATCAGGATCGAATGCTCTAATATCATGTCGATTTTAGAGATCGAGAACTCTTCTAAACAGAAATGAACAAACAAAAGAATTATGAACAGACGAAGAGGGAGAAGATTTTATTCATCTTAAGAAAAAATTGTATTACATCACATTGAAAGAATGTATTTATAGACTAATATTAGAAGCATCTAGAACGTGATCAACTAACTCCATCACTGCACATGTCATTGCACATGGCATCCTAACAACCTCTAACAGACTCATGTAATTAACCAACTAATTACTGTAACTAACCAATTCATTCACTAATGACATTCACTAATGACTTATTTTAACAATAATATTTCAATTATTTTATAAAATATTACTTGGTTTCTGTTTTTCTTTTTGAGAGTGGACCACTAATTAATGCATATATAGTACACTTTTGGTTTTACCTTATGTATTGTTCCTTTCTTATAAAAATATTCTTTGTATATATTTGATATTGTGTTCATCACACATATCTCGTAATTAAAGCTGCTCATATCAACGTACTATATATAGTTTTTACATATAAGAAATCTAAAAATTATATATTTGGTTGGAAAATATCATTTTTAATTATTTAAATTATGAGTTATCATAAAAGATTATTTTTTCGAGACGGTGAAAACTGAAAAGTAAAAAATAATTGATAAGAAAGAAAGAGCAACACCATACAGCCAGGGCCCAGGAATCAAATAACCACTAATACATATATTGTACATTTTTATAATCTAAAGATGAAATTTATATAATTAAAAATTTAATTCAGTTTTACATTTTTATTACTATGTACTCATTGAATTATTCTTGTCTTGATTATCTAAATTTTCAATAAGTTCCATCCGTAATGTATAATAAGACATACTATGTAAAATTCGTATATAAATAATTGTACTGAAATACAAATATATATGTTTGAAATAACCCAAATGTATATATTGGTGTGTGAAATAATTTTAAATGCATGTTGTTTTAGTATTTTTCTTTTGCATAAAAAAGGAATGACATTTTCTAATGGGGAGGTTCACCAAATTAAACTTTCTCGATAAAAATTACACGATATCTATAAGGTATACTTATAGAGTTAATTTTGAACATAAGTCCCATGTTAGGGGGTAAAAGCGGGGACTCCGTACCTCAACGAAGGAGTTTTTACCACAGCTCTATTTAAATTATGATGCTTGATTTGTTTTGAATTACTGATAAATCATAGATAGTACATTTTTGTTTTTTTAGAATCTTTATACATCTTGTGGCTAAACTAATAACTTTATGATGCATGCATGATTAAAACGTTATGATAATATATTTGTCTATAAATAGTTGAGTGTGAGAGCCCTTGTTTTTTCACCTCAAGTACCAAAAAACAAGTATAATATAATATAATTATGGCATTAATTAAAGTTGTATTTGTTTTATTCCTTGCAATGCTTTTGTTTAGGGAGAATATGGTACGTAACTAATAATACATACATAGTCCGATTTCATTTTGGAGTGATGATAATATACATAATCTTAAATGCATGCTCATTAGTCGTCCTAATTACTCATTAATTAATTTTGCAGATCATGACAAGTTTGGAGGTTGTATGACAAGTTGCAATGAGAACTATTGTGTTAATGGCAAAACTATTGCTCTACCAAAAGCTTAACAAGAAGCATTAATTAATTATGACCACAAAAGTGTGTGTGTATATATATATATATATTGTGTTGTCTGTGACACTATGCTATATGTACTAAGCTATTAATTAAATACTTTTGTGGTTGTGATTTTCTAAATTATGTAATCGTTATGTGTGTTTGTTCGTACTTGAATAAAAGTCTAGTGTTTTCTATTAATTATATTGTATTGCTTTAATCATGATTATATAATTAATGTTTAGATACATTCTATGATTTTTCAACGTTATAATATCACACATTATAACAATTTGAAAGACAAATCTAACATGCATATATAAGGTAAAGCTATTAAATAAACATAATGCTGCACATATAATACTTTGTCCTAATCATGACTTCTTCTATCACAAGAACTCAACACGATAAAAAGAAGAAATTCTCATAAGATGAAGTATGAAAATTTAAACCTCATGTGTTTTAAATTTTATAACGACTATTTGAAGTGTTAATTATTGAGTTTTAAACTTAATATTTATATATATTTAATAAGTTTCTTAATACAAATACATTATTTGAACATAAAATACTCAATTAAATCCGTAATAAGACTTCTAGCTCCTCCCTTGTTTAATTGATAAGTGAATTTCTAATATAACACATTGGAAATTATGTCTACAATCCGTCAAATATTTCAATTATTTTATGATATTATTTGGTTTCTGTTTTACTTTTTGAGAGTGGACCACTATAGTCCATTTTTGGTTTTACCTTATGTATTGTTCCTTTCTTATAAAAAATATTCTTTGTATATAAAGCTGCACAGATCAACGTACTAGGAAATTAAATTTAAATAACGCATGTTTAAAACGCTATGACAATAATCTATATAATAATAGTTGCAAGATGAAGTTTATATAATTATAAATTTAATTTTAGTTTTACATTTTTATTCCTATGTACTCATTGAATTATTCTTGATTATCTAAATTTTCAATAAGTTCCATCTGTAATATATAATGAGACATACTTTATATAAAATTCGTATATAAATAATTGTACTTAAATACAAAAATATATGTTTTAAATAACCCCAATGTATGTATTGGTGTGTGAAATAATGTTAAATGCATGTTGTTTTAGTATTTTTCTTTCATATAAAAAAAGTGACATTTTCTAATGGGGAGGTTCATCGAACAATCTCGATAAAAATATCAGTAAAATATAATTATAGAGTTAATTCGACATCTTGAACATAAGATTAAAGATTGATTTTCTTGAAATAATTGATGAAAAAAGGGAAAGAAAGAGTAACATCATACGGTCAAAAGAGGAATTAAACCACTAATACATATATAGTACATTTTTGTAACGTCGTCAAACACCATTTTAATCTTTTTATTATTTCAACACATGCTCCTAATTACTTGTTAATTAATTTTGCAGATCATCACAAGTTTGGAAGTTGCATGACAAGCTGCAATGAGAACTATTGTATTAATGACAATAGTAATATATATTGCTCTACCAAAAGCTTAATTAACAAGAATTTATTATGACCACAAAGTATGTGTCGTCTATGACACTATGCTACTAATTAAATACTTTTGTGGTTGTAATTTTCTAAATTATGTAATCGTTATGTGTGTTCGTTTGTACTTGAATAAAAGTCTAGTGTTTTCTACTAATTTATTATTATATTGTATTGTTTTAATCATGATTATAATGTTTAGATCCATTGTATGATTTTTCATCGTTATAAAATCACACATTAAGAATTTGAAAGATAAATCTAAAAAAAATATGGCATGCATATATAAGGTAAAGCTATTATATAAACATAATTAATGCCGCACATAGAATATGGTAAATTTGACCTAAACACGATAAAAAAGAAGAAATTCTCATAAGATGAAGTATGAAAATTTTAACCTCATCTGTTTTGAATTTTGTAACGACTATTTCAAGAGTTAATTATTGAGTTTTAAACTTAATATTTGTATATATTTAATAAGTTTTTTAATACAAAGATACTACTTGAACAAATATTATTCGGTCAAATCCATCACCAGACTTCTAGCTCCACCCTTGATTAATTGAGAAGTGAATTTCTATAAGGCATCTGTAAGGTATAAGTATAGAGTTTGAACCTCTTGAATGTAAGATTAGAAGTTGACTTTAGTGTTGAGAGTTTCAAAATACACCTTGATGTTCCAAATTCTATTCTAGGCACTATATTTTTTTTTTTCAAATGCCTTAATAAAAATCTTGGATCCATTACTATCAACACGAATTCAAAAAATATCTTGGTTTGTTTTTACTGGTTGAGAGTGAATCACAAATGCATAGTACATTTTTGTTTTTATCGAATGTATGGTTTCCTTTCTTAGAAAGTATTCTTTGAATTATGTTCGTCACAAATTCTTGTGTGTGCACGCGCGCGAATATGAATTGAGTAAAGTATTTAATGTGAGACAACTTAATTAAAGAGTAAATTATCTCTTAATTTTTCAAAGTAGACAAGTATTATAGACAACTATTCTTAATATAGTGGATAAGTAAAAATAGACATAGGCAATAATTTTAACCATAATAAATTTCGAATTTAATAATGATGATTTCAAGTGTTAATTATTGAGTTCTAAGCTTAATATTTGTATGTATTTAATAAGCTTATGACAAGTTGCAATGAGAATCCTTAATACAAAAAGGTACCAACAAATTCTACATCTTTTACATCATTTGAGTTCTTACTCCTATAGTTTCTTTCTTTTTGGTGATTGAGGTGATTAGGACAAATAACCATAGGACAAAGAATTGTGTTGAATCACACTAAGAAAAGTTTAAAATATTAAAAAATAAACCCATGAAGAAAATAGATATTTTACATATGTGTGCAATGTAGGATATATGGCTCCGCCACTAGTTAAACATGGATTCTCCATCACACAGATTCATATAACTTATCTGAATTTAATAATTTACATAGTATAATTTTTAAACGAAAGAATTTAACTTAACACTCTTTAAAGGGCCACGGGTAGAGCTGTCAAAAAGGGCCAACCTAGCCCCACCTGGCCCAAGCCTCGCGGGCTAAGGAATTTGAAGGGCTAGGGCGGACCGACCCTTCATTTGGAAGGGCCTGAAAATGCTCAATCCAACACAACCCTAGAGGGGTCGAGGGCTGGGGCGGTCTAAGGAATTTGAAGGGCTAGGGAGGATCGACCCTTCATTTGGAATGACCTGAAAATGCTCAATCCAACACAACCCTAGAAGGGTCGAGGGCTGGGGCGGGTTAGCCCCCCCTTTTTTTTTCTTTTCAAACTTATATTCTACAACATCAAGAAAATGAGAAGATTTTCAAATCAAATATGGCAAACAATGGTGTTGTTTCAGTAACACTAGCAAAAAATCTATTGTAATTAGCATGTATCTCACATACCATATACGCGAGCGCGCAAGATTTGTCTATGTATCCTACATACATGCGAATCTACTTGGATATAGTGTATCTAGAACAAATTAACCTAATTTTGAGTCCATATATTCTGAGATACATGTATCTGGACGTACCAAAATCTGATAAGATTCATAATATTACAACATAGTGTGTATTTAAGTAATTAGATTATATACTAGTGAGATTATTGTAAGTTAACTTAAATAAAAAGTTTTGGCCCATGGGCTGATCCCGACCCAACCCTGATCAAGCCTCAAGGACCAAGGGCTTATATGGGCCGGATGTATAAGCCCTAGATTTAAATGAACTTGAAAAATCCTATCCCAATCTTACCCCAATAACGGGTTGGGTTGGCCTGGCCCCATGGGCTAAGCCCGTTGTGACGGCTCTAGCCACTGATGGAATGAAATTAAATCACCTTTAATTAGAAGTTTTGAAATTAAGCATCAGAAAAAATATATATATATAATGTATGAATTCAAATTTTATCTGATTTCTATGTAAATATGTACACTATAAAGAGAAAAAAATATTTTAACATATAGCAAAGCCAGCTAGCTAGTTGTAAATCAGCTTTTTGCAATCTCCTTGTTGTATTCTCCAATAGCAGATCTATGAGGTAGAGGGGAGGTTCACCAAACTTTATCAACAAAAATTACACAATATGTATAAGGTATAATTATAGAGTTTGAACCTCTTAAACATAAGATTAAAGGTTGACTTAGTATGTTGAGGGGTTTTAAATACACTTGACATTCCGAATTCAAAATCCTAGGCGCACTACATTTTTATTTTTTAAAATCTTAATAAAAATCTTGGATCCATCACTGTCAACACGAATCCAAAAAATTATTTTGGTTTGTTTTAACTTGTTGAGATCGAGTGGACCACAAATGTATTGTTCCTTTCTTAGAAAATATTCTTTGAATTATGTTGATCACAAATTCTTGTGACTAAAGGTGTACGGATAAACGTATAAAATTAAATTCAATAGCCATGCATATGATTAAAATGTGTTTGATTTAGAAGTTTTACAAAGGGAATTTCAAACAATAAAAAAAGTAAACACACAAAAAAAGTCAAAAACTATAAAAATTTAATCTATAAAATATGTGCATAAAACAATATTTTTCCTATTTATGTACATATATAGTGTATTTTTATAGTGAAAAAGTCTCAAATGACACCTCTAGGACAAGGATATCTTCACCATTGATCAAACAAGGATTTTTAACCATGCAGGACACAAATTGTCATGTAGATTACCACGTATGACGTGTGTACTTATTTGTTTAACTTTATACAAGTTGAAGTGGCTATTTGTAGTTTTCTACACACACAAAGTTGGAGGACAAATATGTCAATAATGAGGTCAGGTTAAAAAACATATTCATGTATTATGCCAAAAATAATAATAATTGAAATTGTATTGTGTTGAAGTGAATTCTTGTATAATATGTTTTGAATTACTCATATATAGTACATTTTTGCTTTTCATATCTTATTCATGTATTGTTCCTTTATTAAAATCTTATATATCCCATGACTAACCTAATTATCATTCATGATTAAAACATTATTGTTGAGAGGGGATTCCTCTATAAATAGTTGAGTGTGAGGACCTTTTTTTTTTTACACCTCAACCAAATAACAAGTATCATATCATATAATATAATTAATTATGGCATTGAAAGTTATATTGTTCTTTGCAATGCTTTTGTTTACAAATGAGAACAATGGTGAGATGATCAAAGGAGAGGATGGAGAATGTTTAGCAAGATGTATTGCTGGTTGCCT
>JAJOOD010019455.1:0-14848 GCA_029582525.1 Solanum tacnaense
TTAATACTCATGTCTCTTGGAAGGATGTCCTTGACAATCAATACATGTTCAAGTGATTCTATCACTTTATACTTTCAAGCATTTATAAGGTAGGTTAGGTGAGTATAGCCTTTCACCACAATTCTACCTATTAGACTTCTGTTGTTCACCTTAGCTTTACTCTCAAAGCCCTAGTGATCCAACATTCTTAACTACAAGCCTTACTCTTAAAGCTCACAATCATCAATTACCCCTAAATTCTAAGGCATTCTAATCACATTCTTTATTAGTAGGTGATTCTAGTCATAATTGATCATAAAGGTTCAATTTCATCTTTACAAGTCATGATCCATCAAATGAACTATAATCTAATTCAATTCACTTATATGTGTCCCAATCCTTGAACAATTACTACACATGACAATGATTTTAGAAGATCAAGTAGAATTCTCCAATTTCACCTTTCATGGCATAAACCCACACCATATCAAATTCATCACATAAACTAGGGTTAAACATAAAAATCACATAAATTCATGATAATATCATAATTAAATGCTAATTCATTCACAATTAGGATTATCCACTAGATTGGAATCATACCTAAGCACTACCCACAATGTAGGAAGAAACCCTAGCTTGAGTTGGGTTTTGACTTCACAATTGGGGGAAAACCTAGGGGGATCTATGGGTGGAAGAAGCCATAGATGAATAAGCTAACATACCTTGATTCAAAGCCCAACAAAAGCTTGAAAAGATGGAGCAATTTTGACGTAGGTTGCTGCCCTTCTTCTTCTTCTCTTCTTCACTTCTAGAGAGAGAATTATTAAGAGAGAATTTGGGTTAGTTTTGAAGTCTTGGAAGAGTGATTTAATTCCCTTAGTTTAGGGGTCTATTAGGCTTATATATGAGGCCTAATAACTAATTAACCGTCCCCAGTTAACCCCTAACTAATTAATAATTAACCCCCAAACCCCCAACTTAAAACTAAAAACTAAAATTTCTGCCCCATTCACGAGACCCCCACCCACGGACTGTGGGTGGGTCCATGAACCGTACTGCACCTTCGTAGGTGAGTTACTGGAGCTAACATTTGCAGGACAACTCAGGCCTTGACCCACGACCCCAACCCATGGGGCGTGGGTCCGTCTACGGCCAGTAGATGGCTTCGTAGGTGACCTGTTTTTTTATAGGTTTAGGGGTTGTTTTGAGGTACTCCTCAAAGACCCCATGGGTGGTCCTTGGGGGGGTTGTACCTTGACGCCATAACCCTAAAACCCTCATTCTAAGTATGGGAAGTCATTTTATGAGTTTAACCCTCATTTCTAACTCTAAAACTTTCTTCCAAGTCTCTAGAACTATCTAGTTTAGTTTACTAGTTTCCGGGGATTAACAATATCTCCCCCTTGGGATCATTCCTCCTCGAATGACGATTCTAAACACTTCTTAAGGTCACCACTCTACACTAGAATCCCATCATGCAAGTAACATATCTAAATGCACACAACCAAGCAAGAAAACTTTAATTCAAAACTAAACACATTCAATGCATCACAAGGGAGTAGGAACTACATCTACCAACCCAAAATGCATGAAATTCTACATTTACTCATTCTCAAGGAGTAACTAACATCTCCTAACTAAAACATGCTCAATACACACTCATGGAGCCTAAATGCAATTTACTCTGAAAAAGCATTTATTCAAGGAGGAATCTTTCAACTCCAAACTAAGGCATGCTCATTAATTCATCTCATGAAGTATATATGCAATTCTACTCAATTGCACTAAAACATGAGGCAAAACAATGCATATAAGTCATTTCTATCAAGACCTAAGCTTTTCATGAACATGCACATAAGGAAATCATGGCAACACATAAAGACACAACAACTTTAGTTTTTAGGCACACTATCTCCCCCTTGGGAGTAAGCCTATACAATAACTTCTAAACATCATTTATTCTAAAGACAACTTCAAGGTCCACATAACAATTCACAAAAGACAAGAAATCCGGAAATTAGTAAAGCATAAAACACATACCAGAAGCAACATGAGGAGATCACTCTTGATCTTCTCTAGATTGGAGAGCATAAAACCTATTCTTTTTATGAGCACTCTCATTCGGACCACTAGGGGCAACTTTCTTATCCTCCCTTCCCTTAGCCTTAAGAACCGGGCAATCTCTCATTTTGTGCCCATCCTTTCCACATCCATAACCACCCTCCATGCCGGCTAGGCATTTACCATGGTGATTCCTCTCAAACTTGGTGCTAATAGGCTTAGTAAATGGAGACCCACTACCTTTCTCTTGGTCAAACCTAGGAGTGATGGAAAAATCATGACCGGAATACCTTTGTTTAGACTTAGGTCTACCTTGCCCATCGGACTTAGCATTAGAAAAGTTCCCCTCATCGATTCTAGCTCTTTTCACCTCCCTATTCATTTTCTTAAGTTTTTTCTCCTCAATTTGTTGAGCATGCACCATGAGACGAGAAATATTAATACTTGGGATAAGCATTGCCAAACGACATTCATTGACCACTAATTCAGACAATCCCATCACAAACTTATTCATCTTGGCCCTTGAATCCCCCACTATGGTTGGAGTATATTTGGATAGTTGGTGAACTTAAGGGAATACTCTTTCACACTCAAACCCCCTTGTCGAAGGTTTATGAATTCTTGCATCGTTAGTTCCCTCAACTCTATGGGAAAGAACCTATCAAGGAATGCCTCTTTGAACCCTTCCCACTCTATTGGGCCCTCTTCTACCGGCCTACTGTCTTTCCATTGTTCATACCAAATTTGTGCTACATCCCTCAATTGGTAAGCGGCTAGCTCCGCTTTCTCTACCGAAGTTAAACCCATGATAGCAAGCACCTTATACACCTCATCTATAAAACCTTGATGATCTTACTTCATATTGGAGCCATAAAACTCTAGAGGGTTCATTCTCAAAAACTCTCTCACCCTAGAAGCAGCCATCTCCCTTATTGGGTTCGCCGGAGCTACCACCTCTCTATTGGCTTGGGTCGTCATAGTTTGGGCCAACATTATAAAGGCCGACCTAATCTTCGCATTAGACATATTTGGAGGATCAATTGGAGCTTGAGGAAGGACTTGGAGAGGAACCTCGTGCTCCTCATTGCCTTCCTCTTCTCTCCTAGCATTTGCCCTTGTATTAGCCATACCATGAAAATCAACGGGCACAGATTAGAAGAAGGACCTACTAGAACCAAACTCTAAGGCACGACTTAGAGAATGAATGAGTGAGATTTCCTAAGCATCCAATAGCCTCCTATTTATAAATGTGGCGCGCTTCACATTTATGAACAAGACTCTACTAGACGTGGTTTGAGACATCCTAAGACCATTCTAAACCTTTTGGTCTAATTACCAAGTTTGTTAAGACCCAGGAGTACCCCCTAGACGTAACACGCTGTACAAGACTCCGAAGATCCTCATACAAGCCTCATAGCATATCATGAACATAAGACAATAGAAAATTATAGAGAATTTTAAAACTTTTAATCATACAATCAAAGTCTTTTATTAAAAATGAGTGATAGCCTTTTTCTAAACTGTCTCAAATCAACTAATACAACTTTGAATAAAACTCTTGGGACACAACCCATACAATAGTCTCAAAACATTAAATAAAAGACATAAAGGAAAGGGTGGATTTTGTCCTCGAAGCAATGAGGACTCACCAAGATCTTCAACTCCTTAGCTTCTTAGAAACCTAGCTTCAAGAATAGCACTCAAGTCTCCAAACCCTACATTTGATTAGAATGAAGGAAAAGTATGTGTTAGTACAAAATGTACTAAAAATGTTAGCTAGCATAATCATAAGAGCATACGACAAGGGTTAGTCAATAAAAGACATAATCAAATGCTTCATGAAACATAAACTATAAGCATAAAAGACAATATCATAATAATAAGCAAAGCCTCCAACATAAGCATCATATAAGCATTATTCAACTCTTTAGTAATTCACATCATGATAAGACCACACTCAAGTAACCTAAAAACATACTTGTGAAATGTATGAATGACATCCCATAATGCCATCCAAGCTAAGTATCCCTTTTGGTCATCTTAATTCTAGTCTATATACATGATCAAGTCTCTAAACTTTTCTACCATAAGGGCACGATACTCCTACCTAACCTCAAAGCATACTTGTGCAATACATGAAAGGAATCCCATAATACCATTCAAACTAAGTATAACCTTGAAGTCAACATAGTCATACTTACCCTCATTTGGTCTCAGTATTAGCTTACTTCTCATAACCAAGGGACTCTCTCACCTTTAATCAATAATAACAAGGAAGGAAACTCTCGTACTTGTGCAATGTATGAAAAGCATCCCATAATACTATTCATGATAAGTACCACTTTTTGGTCCTCATATTAATACTTCTTGGTTTGGAACCTAATTCCTCTCTTTAAATGTAGAACACTATGAGGTACTCTCTTAAGCACATCTTAGTTCATTATTAAATTGAACACTATGAGATACTTCTTTTAGCATGTCTAGGTTCATTATTAATATGGACCCTATGAGATGCTACCTTAAGTATGTATGATGTTTGCGTAATCAAGACACAACTTCCGATGCAAGTGTTTACGATCGTACAATAGTTTAGTAACCCAACCAAGGGTTGGGATCGTTCCCAAGGGAGTGGTTTTGAGAATTAATAGAAGACTAAAATTTAGTTCTAACTAGTCGTAGCTAAAGACATTAACGATTAAAAAACATTGTAAATTAAAGGGGGACACAAGAGTGTCAATTAACAATGGGGGGTTTTGTCACAAGTAAGTAAAAATAGCAAAATAAACAAGGGTTTCTAAGAAATTAGAGGGGATCCTTGGGATGTGACGGGAATACGGGTTAAGCTAGATTATTGGGTACATGCTTTCGATAGAAGATTCATAGAATAATTGTGACTAGGCTTAACTTTAAGGGGGATAAGCTCTCTCTCGAGCAACTTACCCCGTTTCAAATGTGTTCCACTCGGACACCCACTTGTCGCATGAAGACCAGCCTACGCCTTAACCCACTCACTCTCTCGAGCTGAGTGTGTGGGAATGAGACTAGGATTCACTCTCTCGAGCTGAACATCATGTCGACCCACTCACACCAGCCATCAATTTAGTAGTTTTAGTTTTACGACCTCTCTCTCGAGCAAGCCAAAAACACATAAATAAACTTGTATTTGCAACTACAAATTCATTAAATTCATCCACAACTACTAAACGAAATCACAATCAAACCACGATTAAACTATCATCAAGCAAGACCCAATAATTATCTTAACCCATATTCGCTAAATAACACCCCAAGAATTGGGGTTTTTAGCCACACATGTATAAGAGATAGAAATTTATACCAAATTGAGCTCGCATTCAACTGGGTATGAAGATTTAAGTCTTGATACAGGCCAAAATTGAAGAATCCAAGAGACCCAAATCCAAATCATTGAAGATGAAACCCTTTGGATCTACAAGTCTTCAAAACCTTCTCAAACTTAGAGTAAAAATATCAAAAATTACTATTCTATATGAAAATTATAATAATTGTTCGACTCTTAAAACTACAACTCTAACTAGTACTT
This sequence comes from Solanum tacnaense, assembly GCA_029582525.1. NCBI lineage: Eukaryota > Viridiplantae > Streptophyta > Magnoliopsida > Solanales > Solanaceae > Solanum > Solanum tacnaense. The sequence continues at coordinate 5,606 of JAJOOD010019455.1, forward strand.
ATAGTTTTCATAGATTTGTGCTGCAGCGGATCATTCGCCCTTTGGTGTAGTTCATCGCCGTCTTGCACCAGCCTTCAGCATCGTCGTGCTTTGGGTCATTGGGCGACTTGGTACTGCTTCACGGAACTTCTCGACGATGCGCCGACTACTCCCTTTTTCTGCCGACTTGATCCTTTTCTTTAGGGCTCAGCATACTGGAACAAAAGGCGAAGTAAAAAGCCCTTCGGTGACTCGCCAAGTGGACTAGGCGATCCTCAGGCCTTTATTTCTTCGTTATTTTCAGCCTTTTCGATCCTTTTTGTGATGTAGTGTCCATGCTTTTTTTGAAACTTCAAATACCTGAAACTTAACGGTTTCCATCAGATATTGAGACAAAATATGCATTTGTGGACACTAATTCTATCAAATCAAAGCCCTAAATGAGTCTAATTTGTGGACTGATCAACACCCCAACTTAAACTTTTGCTTGTCCTCAAGCAAACTCAAGTCCAGCCGTTCAAAAAGGGTGTCTCGAACAGTGCTACACAAGACTCAATCATGAATGCACACAACAAGGCTCAATTTACTTATGCAAAAATCAAATGTGCACTCAAAGATTCAAGTTGTGACTCACCAATATCAAAGACTCTCATGCTCACAATACTTGCTTCAAATGCAAGTTCAAGCTCAACTATAGTGTTCAAATGCCCTCACACAAAGAATGATACCATATTCACACACAAACGTTTAATCATTTGTAAGTTCTGGAATCAAATGCAACGCTCACTCTCACAAGGAAGAACACAGTTCATTCTTTCACCCATAGGTTTGCCCGTATTTTCCAATCAACATTTGTTTCAGCTCACTCAAGATCAAAAAGGTCTTTTCAAGGCTTGTAATAGGGCTGAGTGTAAAGGTATGGTCATTTAGGCTCAAGGAATTTCATCATCAAGAAATGTGGTGCTCACAACACTTCCTTTACTACTCCTTCATCATTTTCTTTAGTGCTCGTAAGTCATTCTATTATTCACTTCCCATGAATTGTTTAGAGACCCCATTTCTTTTGTACTTTATTCCACAGCTTTCTTTTTCATTCTTTTTCTTTTTCTTTTATGTCTCTTCTCTTATTTCTTTTTTTTATATGTAGGGGTTCCATTTTTCTCAAAACCATGGGTAAGAGGGACATGCTTGCACTTCTTGATTTGCCTTCTCTTTTCACCACACCCCCAACTTAGGCTTTTGGCCTAAGTTGGCTATGCAACTAACCACAACTTCATGAGGATTATTGGTAATGGATAAAGAAAGGTCTAGGTTTCATCAAGTTTCTTCCAAAGGAAGGTAAGGTTCAAGGGGTATTCAGAAGAGGTTCACACAGACTCACAAGGTAGGCCACAAAAGAGGTATATGTCAAATTGGCTCAAACTCTTAGAAGTTGCCTAAGATCATATCAAGAGATAGCATCCCTTAGTTGACCGGACCAACGGGGCAAATTCTAGGTTTCATCATGCATAGTTCACAAGTAAGCTCATCACACTAGGCATTGACACTATAAGTCAAACAAGACTCTACACTTTAGCTAGTGTGCAACGATCATCACAAGAGACTCAATTCGATACTAGGCTAGTCACAACGAGATGGAAAGAGTTCACATATTGTCTATGCAACTTCATTTGGCCTCATCGTAGCCACGCATTCATGTTCGTTCGATTGAGAGCACTATTCAAGTCATCGGTATTGATTGGAACCGAGACTTAATTTTTTGCAAATGAATAGCCACATTCATCACACGAGAGGTGGCAAAAAATTTCAGACGGGTCAAAATCATTTTGCAATTTAAGTAAAAAGGAGCACAAGCTCAAATATCCACAAAACGCAGTGTAAAATACAAATTCAGCTCAAAACCCAAATAGATAAACAACACATCAATATTCACAAAAAGTCACACAAAAGGTGGACCTCACCCCACCACAAATAAAAGCATTTGTCCTCAAATGCAAATTTTTTTATCCAAAAGTCAAAATTAAAGTAAGACAGGGAGGGAGGTAAAGAAGGGATCCTGTCTACGTAGTCACTCCATATGTCTGGGCATCAGTGCTCGGTGCATCAGTCTGGACTCGGGCCTCTATGCCCGGAGTCACCTCAGAAGGACCAGCAGAACCAGATACATTAGGAGCTGCAATTGAAGTATCTGTCAAAGAAGCCTACACAACAACATCTACCATGGCCTCTTCTGTCTCAGTAAGGCCCTCATATCCTTGCCTTTATCTCCAGGTGGAGGTTCTTGTCTGCCCTTCTTTGGATGATTTGATCCCCCTTCATTTATAGTGATACCATGTACTCTTTTTCGGGGTGGAATCTCTACATTTTTCAGTACCATATCTACAAAATATCAGGAAAAAGTTAGAAACAACACAATCAAATTCACAGAAAAACAATTGCAGACAAACTCGCCGAATCGCTTTGGCGAGCTAGATCGGGCTCACCGAAAGGATTGACTCTAAAATTCTAGCAAGTTGGCGATGAGGGGGGCCTTTCGGTGAATCGCCGACAGCTTTTGGCGAGCAAGGGCTAGCCCACCGAAAGTTACAGTGCAAAAATGGTTTAGGGGTGGTGACAAAGGGCGATCAAGAAGTCTTTCGGCGAGTCGCCGAGTGCATTCGGCAATCTCAGGCTTCTCGCTGAAAGTTATAGAGTCCAACAACACATTAAGCATGAAATTAAAGGGGAGATGGGGAACTTCGGTGAATCGTAAAGTGGTTCGGCGAGCTCGACCCAGCTCGCCAAATGACCCAACGGGCCTACTTTCAACCCATCTTCTCGAATTCAACCCGCAACCCCCAAAAACAAAATCAAACCAAGCACTAGTCAAATTAAAGCAATACCCATAACTCTCATTACCCTGGGATACTCAGACTTTTCCCGATTTTGCCATATTTGGCCAATTGATGACCTTTGCCCTTAAGAATAACGTCACCCTTTCTATCATTGGGCAAATTACGTCGTTCGGCACAAATACGGGCTACTCAGACTTCACCCAACTAAACCCAATGACATGCCAGTACAACCCCACAAAATTTAATTCATTTTAAGGCACAAAAATTACGGGATTTCAACATTCACAACAATATGGGCAAGATTGTCAATTCAAAGCAGGCGTTTTAACATTCTAATCCTATCAGAGAGGCCCAACACACATCAACAAGATAATAATGTCGCAAATGAGTACAAATTCAAAAAAATAAATAACTCGGGGTTCAGAAAACCAACCTTTAATGCCGATTAAAATAAGATTGTAATGCTAGGTGGCAAAGTATTCTAAATCCGAACATAATTTAACAACTCCAATACAGAAATAAAGCAAGAAATATAGAAAATACTAGCTGGATTTAGATTACAACTCTTGCAATCCTAGGAACTAACTCTAATTCATAACCTTCAAGTTATGAATTCAGATTACAACTCTTGTAATTCTGGGAACTAGCTCAAAATCCTAAACTTCAACAAAAACCACAAAAGGTATGTGTTCCCAACTCTTCAAGCTATCACAACTTAAAGACAACACTCATAATTCAGTTTATAACTCATTGAACCAAGATAACAGTAAGACTCCATCATAAATAAAAATCTCTTACACATAAACTCTGTAAAAGAACCAAGCTTTTTGATGTATTCCTACCGTTCAGTTATGACCCAGGAGTACCTCGTAGACGTAACACGACATACAAGACTCCGAAGAGCCTCATACAAGCCTCATAGCATATCATGAACATAAAATAATAGAAAAGTACGGAAAATTTTAAAACTTTTAGCCATACAATCGAAGTCTTTTATTAAAAATGAGCAGAAGCCTTTTTCTCAAACCATCTAATACAACTTTGAATAAAACTCTTGGGACACAACCCATACAGTAGTCTCAACATATTAAATAAAAGATATAAAGGAAGGGTTGGGTTTTGTCCTCTAAGCTATGAGGAATCACCAAGATCTTCGACTCCTTAGCTCCTTAGAAACCTAGCTTCAAGAATAGCACTCAAGTCTCCAAACCCTACATTTGATTAGAATGTAGGCAAAGTATGCGTTAGAACAAAATGTACTAAATATGTTAGCTAGCATAATCATAAGAGCATACGACAAGGGTTAGTCAATATAAGACATAATCAAATACTTCATGAAACATAAACTATAAGCATAAGAGACAATATCATAATAATAAGTAAAGTCTCCAACATAAGCATCATATAAGCATTATTCAACTCTTTAGTCATTCACATCATGATAATACCACACTCAAGTAACCTCAAAGCATACTTGTTTAATGCATAAATGACATCCCATAATACCATCCAAGCTAAGTATCCCTTTTGGTCATCTTAATCCTTGTCTATATACATGGTCAAGTCTCTAAACTTTTCTACCACAAGGGCACCATACTCCTAAGTAACCTCAAAGCACACTTGTGCAATGTATGAAAGGCATCCCATGATACCATCCACATTAAGCATAACCTTGAAGTCAGCATAGTCATACTTACCCTCATTTGGTCTCATTATTAGCTTACTTCTCATAACCAATGGACTCTCTCACCTATAGTCAATAATAACAAGGAAGGCAACTATAGCAATATCTTGTCTCAAGATACATCACACAAAGGAACACTTCCTTGAATAACCCTAAGTCATACTTTTGCAATGCAGGAATATCATCCCATAATACTATTCACGCTAAGTACCACTTTTAGGTCCTCATACTAATACTCCGTGGTTTGGAACCTAGTTCCTCTCTTTTACTTTAGAACACTATGAAGTACTCTCTTAAGCACATCTTAGTTCATTATTAGATTAAACCCTATGAGATACTTCTTTTAGCATGTCTAGGTTCATTATTAACATGGACCTTATGAGATACTACCTTAAGCATGTCCAAGTCCATTTATACTCTTGAACACTATGAGGTATTTCATTAAGTAAGTCTTAGTTCATTTATGCTTTTGAACACTATGAGATGCTTTTTCAAGAATTTCTTAGTTCATTGGATATGGAGATTGCTACTAGAAACCTTAACTCCACCATGTGAAGGCTCCTTTCTAATGAGCCCTAACTTTGGGAAAACCCGCACTCTACTACGTAAGAGTTCCCCCTTTTGACTTGGATAGTCCTCACATCAACTAGGTGTGGTTCTCCTTTCTACTTGGATCCCGGACCCTATCTTGTGTGACAATCCATCTCATTGTCAATATCCACTTGGAGCCGAGCATACGCCCTATGATTTACTATGAAGCCTTGCTTAATACTCATGTCTCTTGGAAGGATGTCCTTGACAATCAATACATGTTCAAGTGATTCTATCACTTTATACTTTCAAGCATTTATAAGGTAGGTTAGATGAGTATAGCCTTTCACCACAATTCTACCTATTAGACTTCTATTGTTCACCTTAGCTTTACTCTCAAAGCCCTAGTGATCCAACATTCTTAACTACAAGCCTTACTCTTAAAGCTCACAATCATCAATTAACCCTAAATTCTAAGGCATTCTAATCACATTCTTTATTAGTTGGTGATTCTAGTCATAATTGATCATAAAGGTTCAATTTCATCTTTACAAGTCATGATCCATCAAATGAACTATAATCTAATTCAATTCACTTATATGTGTCCCAATCCTTGAACAATTACTACACATGACAATGATTTTAGAAGATCAAGTAGAATTCTCCAATTTCACCTTTCATGGCATAAACCCACAACATATCAAATTCAAAACATAAACTAGGGTTAACCATAGAAATCACATAAATTCATCGTAATATCATAATTCAAAGCTAATTCATTCACAATTAGGTATTATCCACTAGATTGGAATCATACATAAACACTACCCACAATGTAGGAAGAAACCCTAGTCAGAATTGGGTTTTGACTTCACAATTGGGGGAAAACCTAGGGGGCTCTATGGGTGGAAGAACCCGCAGATGAATAAGCCAACATACCTTGATTCAAAGCCTAGAAAAAGCTTGAAAATATGGAGGAATTTTGACCTAGATTCTTCTTCATTTCTAGAGAGAGAATTTGGGTTAGTTGTGAAGTCTTGGAAGAGTGATTTAATTCCCTTAGTTTAGGGATCTATTAGGCTTATATATGGGGCCTAATAACTAATTAACCATCTCCACTTAACCCCTAACTAATTACTAATTAATCCCCAAACCCTAACATAAAACTAAAAACTAAAATTTCTGCCCCATTCACGAGACCCACCCACGGACGGTGGGTAGGTCTACGAACCGCACTGCACCTTCGTAAGTGAGTTACTGGAGCTTAAATTTGCAGCCCAACTCAGGCCTTGACCCACGACCCCAACTCACTGGGTGTGGGTCCATCTACGCCCAGTAGATGGCTTCGTAGGTGGCCTGTTTTTTGACAGCTTTGGGGGGCCGTTCCTTGATGCCCTAATGCTAAACCCTCATTCTAAGTACGGGAAGTAATTTTACGAGTTTAACCCTCATTTCTAACTCTAAAACTTTCTTGCAAGTCTCTAGAAATCTCTAGTTTAGTTCACTAATTTCCGGGGCGTAACACATTCGCTAGTAGCACTTGCGAAGTCAACTTTTTTGTTCTCCTAGTGCACAAGTATTATGGACCAATTCAATTCTATTTAAGTAGAATTCTTCATAGAATTATAGTTAACTTCAAAATCCTCATTGACTTGAACTCTCTTGACTTAGAGTTCTACTTCAAGTGAGACTCCTTCTTTAATTCAAACTCCTTGCTTGTTTAGACTCCTTCACATCAAATTCATTGATTCTTTTGTGTTATAGTTGAGCTCCAACTCTTCAATTCAGCAGTAACTTAAAGAGTTCTACTTCAAGTGAGACTCCTTCTTCAAATAAAACTCTTTGCCTCTTTAGACACCTTCTTCAAATCGAACTAACTGATTCTTCTCTTCAATTTCCTTGGGTTTTATCATTAAATTACCATTATCCATTCCTTAATTTCTAAACTCTTATCTTTATTTATTTGAAAGATTCCATTTCTCGTGACAGTGTACCTTTGGGCCATATTGACTAACATATTTTATCTTTTTTTGTCAATCATAAAAACTACATCAATCCCAACAAAGACCACTCCAAGTTAAACTAGAAGTAGGAACATTTTCCTTCTTATATATAATGGACATATGTAGTTAGTGTAATAATAACTATTATTATTGAGATGAATCAAGTTAAGATAACATATAATATGAGTAAGGAGGTGGAGCATTAAGAGAGGAAAGAAAAAGACATTGCATTTACATATTTTGTTAAAGAAGAAACATTTAATCTGCATTTGTGTTTGCAAAGAAAAGAAGGATCTAGAATGACCATGTGCGGGGATTCTTATATGTGTTGCATTAATTTTCCTTATAGTAGCTGCTAGTTTAATCTATATATGCATCACTATGTATAAGAAGGAGGTCGCCTCTTATGTTGCATTGCCTTCTATTTTCCTGCTTGTGCTTGCGATCTTAGCCTATTGTTACCTCGCTACACTGCGTCTCTGTAAATTTCTACGCTTAGTTAACACAACCAAATATACTTTTCCAATAAACAAGAGTTGCCGAACTGAATGACTCATTTTTCCACATTATAATATTATTTATTTTGTATTGTAAATATGATCGTGATGAAGATGAATTTCTATTTTCCAATTTAATTTAATTTTCCTTTTCTACATAATAACAAATAGGCGAAATGGTTTTGCCCTTGTATAAGTTTGTAATCTGGACCCTTCTACCTCATGTTTTGTCGATTGAATCCTTAGACTTAATGAAACTCAATATTTTAAGCCCGTCTAACGGTTGACCAAGCTTATGTGGCAACTTAATTATTTCCTTGGCACAAATGCTTAATTTAACGCATAGAAGGAGCGTGAAGGACTAAAGGAATATTTCAAAAATAAAAAAGACCAAAAATAAAAAATTGAAAATACATTTTTTCACTTTTTTCTTCGTTTCCCACCCCACCCCCCTAATTTCTTATTCTCTTTCTACTTTCCCGATACATTCTTCCCCATCCAACCCCCATTTCTCTCTCTTTCTCCCCTTCCCAGCCCTCTCCAATTTCTTTTTTGTCTTTCCTTTTTTTCATATTTTCTTTCTCCCCATATAAGAAATGAAATTGTGTTGTTGTTGTGGATCTATCTTTTCTTTAATTTTTCTGGGCAATTTACAACTCATAAAGCGACAAAGATTCAACAATCTCGAAGGATGAAAAGTAATTGTTGGATATCTTTGTGAAATTAAGTGACATGTGTTATATAAAGTTGTATATAAATATTAGGGTATATTGAGGTATTTTAGTAGTTATTTGATGGCATCAATGAGAAAAGGGATTTACGATGGTTCATGTGGTAGATATAGACGTTGTTCAAGGATTGTATTGATGATTAAAACTATCGAGTACATGCTCCATATATAGGAGTAAATTGTAGAATCTTAGGCTTACTACAATTACAAGTGCTACTAAAATACAAATACACAATTTACAAGAGTAGTACTTGACTACCACTACTACAATTATAACGTATCATAGTCGATTTCAGCTAACACAAGACATAGCCACCTAGTCAACTTCCGTAGCCCAGTCCTAGTGTGATTTTTCACTCTATAATAGTTAACAATTGTACACGTTAATTGTACTATGTTGTTTAACTTGTTCCATATCTTCAACTTTCCTTATCTTCAACACTTCCCGTCAAGCTACTGAGTGGAGTATAGTTACTCCTAGCTTGCTTCTAAACCTAGCAAAGGCTTGCTTTTTCAATGCTTTGGTATGAATGTTAGTTAGCTTATCCTTGGACCTCACAAACTGAGTAAGAATTGACCTCTAGCCACCTTTTCTCAAAAAATATGATAGTACATTTATACATGTTTGGTTCTAGCATGCATAACTGGATTGACCATCATGTACAAAACAGTCAAATTATCATAATACAATGTAGGAACTGACTTGTGGTGCAACCCAAAATCATGAAGTAGATATGTAATCCATGTCATCTTTGCTGCAATGAAGGCTAGTGCTCTATAATTATCTTCAGCACTTGACCTTGCTACTGTGGTCTATTTCTTGGAAGTCCATGAAATACAATTGTAACGACCCGAAAAATGATAGAGTGAAACTAGAGCCTCACATGTGAGTTTGGAGTCGAGAACTTAATGAAATGATTATATTTGAATTTGACCCAAAAAGTTCTTAAAAATGTGCTTCGGAAGTTACCGGAAACTTGTTTAG
>JAJOOD010019456.1:0-16766 GCA_029582525.1 Solanum tacnaense
TAATTACCTGTTTCTGGAAATAATTTGACTAATTGAATATAATTGTTGGTTAAAGTAAAGTCTAAACCATTTTCCTCGTGGGATCGATCCCAACCTACAAGTTGGGTTCTTTACTTGATAACGATCGTTTATACTTCTTTAAGAAGGTGTAATTTGAGCGTATCAGAAGCATGTAAATGGGTCTTGTATGAATTAATTGAATTGTGTTATTACCCATATCTAATGTAGAAATTCTAAATGCTGGGTTGAATGTGATTCATGATGGGTAAATTATGAGAATTTGTACATTAACATGAGAATTATGCATGTGCTTCAAGAATTACTTTAATAATGAAGATTCTATGTCTATGGCATAATTGTGGTACCGATTGGAAAGGTCATTCTCCTCTATACCCTTACACATTTTTATGCATCAAGTAATTATGTCTATATTGATTGAGTTTATATGATGCCATATAATTATAATTGATTAAGAATTAAGCATGTGGTTGGATTACCTTGATAATTAAGTATACATGATGATCATGTGAGGTATTGCTTGATAGTAAGGCTTGTAGCATGAAGATGACTTCTAGGGATTTAAGGGGTAAAATCTAATTTGAATATACTAAGGATGTTAAGACTTTAAGAAGGAAGCCATTATGTATGTTGAATTGAATATGACATTATTGTGGAAGGACTTCACCCACACGACCTATAATATGAGTACATGAGTTTATGCATGAAATGAATGAGTTACTTGAATCATGATATTCCCCTTATCTAATCTAGTAATTCTACATGTTTCTGTTGAGTTTGATACATAGCCCTTGAAGGGAAAATTATGATGGTTTTGTACATGTTGATAAGAATTGTGTATGAGCTTGTGACTCACTTATAAAGTGAAGATACTATGATTATGATATTATGTGCATGTTTTGTGAACACTTTGAGAGTGAAGTGTCTATGACGATAATGTTGTTGTTGTGTCATTGAAAGGACAATCACACACACACCATGAATGACCATGACTATGATGTGACTAAGGTGTTGTTGAAAGGCTAATTCTCATATGCACCTTTACACATGACTATTCATGAAATGTACATGACTATGATAATGTTGTTGTGTTGAATGAAAGGCTATTCTCATGAACAAACTATGAATATGATGTGAAAGGTTTACTCACATATGGATGATTCTAAGGTTGAAAGGACATTCTCACCTATTTGAATCTATGAGCTATTTTATGAGTTGTGTTGAATGAAGGGTAAGATACTCATTCATACATGTAAATACAACTAAAGACTAAATATGTAAATTTTGGGAAATTATGCTTAGCACCGAGTGGATATGGAAAGTGTGGTAAAGGCCCTCCCGTCAATGCAATAGGCCGGGTCATCCAAAGGAGTCTCATGAGATGGAAGCTCTCCTGTTAACGCAATAAGCGGGGTTTCTAGAAGCAATCTCCCTATCCAATAACTATGTGCCCACATAGGTCTTTAGCTAGTGGATCCATCTAAATGCTAATACATGTAGTTCTACCTTAGGCAAGTAGGACACCTCTTTTCGGTGTGGGGTAGACACCGGATTCCATGTAGCTCACATGGTCTATGTCGGTTAAGGCTATTTCCCTCCATGAACAAGAACAAGAACATGAGTTATGTACTATGGTTTCTCAAGGGGTTCTATTTAGTATGACTGGGGGATTGGGACTTCATTCATGTATTGCACAAGTAGTCTTTGAGAGTGGGCATGGTATATTTCTCTTATGACATGATGATTATGAGTCAATGCATGCTTGATATGAATTATGAACATGAACATGAACTATACTTCTGACTTCTTACTGAGCTTTACTTTGTATGAGTGGGGGTATGGGACTTCACTTATACATTACACAAGTAGCCTATGAAAGGGGTTACGATGTGGTTTCCTTATGCTATGAAGATATATGAATTTATACGTGTATGATATGCATTGTTGCTAAGAGTGGCTTTCATTGTTATAAGCTCTGAACATGAATGTTTCCTTGTCTATGATTATTGACTATGGATGAGATCAAAGCATGATAAGTATGAGCATGGTGGCCTAAAAGTGGTACTTAGTGTAGATAGGATTATGGGATCTTATCTATGCATTACACAAGTATAACCTAGGGTTACGTATGTCATCGATCTATTAGGATGAGATGATCTTGGTATTCAATTGTGTATATGAACTATGTCTTACGATGATTGGTGTATGCATTATGTTGGAGATTATTTTTGTTATTATGTTGATATCCTTTATGCTATGATGAATGGTACATGAGTTGTCTTATGGGTTACATTCCCCAAATATTTCAAAGATGATGTTTCAAAATTGGCATATAAAATGATTTCAACTAAAATGTCCCTTTAAGCATGTTTTAAGGATTTTTATGCATGGTGGCTATCATACTTAGTACATTTTTATGCTAATTTATATTTCTTCTACATTTTTCACAAAGTGTAGGGATTGGAGACTTTAGTTCTATTCTTGGAAGATACGTTTCTAAGGAGCAAGGAGTTGAAGATTTGGTGAGTCCTCATAGCTTCGAGGACAAACCCATTATCCCCTTTAGGTATTTCCTTTATGTTTTAGACTTTTGTGAGGGCCGTGTACCTAATATTGTATTCAAGTGTTATAGAAGGTTTGAGACATAATGTCGTAGACTCCCATTTATTGTTTTTATAAAAGACTTCGATCATAAGGAAAAGTTTTAAATTTCCGTACTTTTTCCTATGTTCTTATGTTATGATATTCTATTAGGCTTGTATGAGGCTTTTCGGACTCTTGCACGCCTTGTCACATCTAGGGGGTAGCCTTGGGTCGTGACAAACATGGTATCAGAGCACAAGATTTTGGGTTGGTGTTAGGATATCTCAAATTACATCTAGTAGAGTCTTGTTCATTATGTGAAGCGCGCCACATTTATGAATAGGAGGCTATTTGATGTTAGGAAAATATCACTTCTTCATTCTTCAAGTCGTGCCATAGAGTTTAACTCTATAAGCTCTCTCTTCTACTCCTTATCCGATGGTCTTTAGGATATGACCACTAGAAGGGCTCATGCTACAAGGATCGAGGGAAAAAAAGGTTAGTAGTAATGTCAATTATGGCTTTGTGACTAGATGAGTCTTGATATGATAGAATTAGATGATGTATTTTGGTATAGATGGGTTGCTTTATGGTTATGTGTTTTGTTGGAAGATTTGATGAATGGTGGTGTTTAAGTGATGCCTAGAGATGTTGAGTAACTAGATTTCTTTAAAAGAGGATGGAAGTGTAAATCTCCATGGTTTAGAATCACCTTGTGTGATCGATGTGAAAAGTTGAGTGATAACTTTCTTCGATCTTACAAGTTGAAAGAAATGGTGCTTAGAAAAGTCCGGGTAGGTTTACTCCCAAGGGGGAGATAATGTGCTTAGATAGCAAGGTCATTGACTGTTCTAGATGTTCATAATTTTTATTGGCTTGAAATTCTCAACTTAAGAGGTGTAGTGAGTTTGAGAAGTTTAGTCCCGGTTTGGTAGGCTCATATGAGACTTTGACTGGTGATGGTAAGGTTGCTTGTGGGCTAGAGTTGCTTAATGAGAACCTCTCTAAATTAGAAGTACCGATTGGGATCTTAGACCGGCAAGTTAATAAATAGAAAAGTAAGGAAGTGCTTCCATGAGAATGTAGAGGAGTGGTATTTTAGTAAGGGTTTTAGTTGAGGGTGCTACTTGGGAGGCTAAGTGCCAATGAGATGTCCCGATATCCTTATTATCCCTTCTATTCCTCCTCTAGCTTAGAAGATAAGTCCTCCATGACTCGTTTCATGATTGTGGAGTCTTGGATGTTATATGTGTTCCATAATTTCCTTGTCCCATAGAGTTACTCTTGTTAACCTTGGTAAGGTTTGGATGCATGGTTGTTAGACCTCTATGGTTTTTAGAACCCGGTAATGTTATTATGAGAATTGGTCATGCTTTGGGATTGTTTGAAAGAATTTGTATTTGAGGTCTTAGTAAGGGGCCTACTCCCAATGGGGAGATGATATGCTTAGATAGCAAGATTGGTTGAGAGTCCCGATATCCTCATCCCTTTCTTCTATTCCTATTCTAGCTTGAGACCAAGAGTTCCTTTTTGGGCTTGTTTTATGTTTTTGAGTCATGTGTGATTTGGAAAATTTCCCTGATCTCCTTATGTTATGCATGATCTTGAGAGAATTCTTGTTTTGTATAAAATGAGTTTTCGTTATTTACATGTTCCTCATGTTGTTATGAATTTTAGTATGATGATGGTATATTTGACTTCATGAGATGATTTGATCAATATGCTTTGTTATGCTTTTGATGAAATGGAATATTGGCTCCATAATGTTGTGTTGAGCTTACTTTTAGTTGGAGGAGGTAGTTCCTCCTATGATTATGTGATAGATGATGTTTAGAAGAGTTTGTATAGGCTTATTCCCAAGGGGGAGATGATGTGCCTAGCTAGCAAGGTTGTTATGTGTTTATGTGCTTCCATGACTTCCTTATATAATGCATGTTCATGAAAACTTGTGTTTTGAAAGAAAATGAGTTCATGTGAATTGATTTCCTCATGTTGTAGTGCTTTGAGTATGAGTTGTCTACTGTACTTCATGAGAAGAATATGTGAGCATGCTTTAATTTGGAGTTGAGATATTCCTCCTTGAATAAAATGGTTTTTGAGAGTAAATTGCATATGAGCTCCATGAGAGTATTTCAGCATGTTATGACTAGAAGATGGTAGTTCCTCCTTGAACTACTAGCTATGAGAAGTTCATGCATATTGGGTTGATAGATGTAGTTCCTACTTCCTTTTTGTTGCATTGATCATGTTTAGTTTGGAGTTGATGTTTTCCTCCTTCGTTTTGTGCATTGTTATGATGGTTCATGCATGATGGGTTGCTAGTCTTGAGTCTTTACTTCCGTAAGGTGTCTAAAGTGTCATTCGAGGACGAATGTTCCCAAGGGGGAGATATTGTAAAACCTAGTAAACTAGTAGACTAAACTAGGGCTAAGTGTGAGGGTTAGAGCCAAGGAATAGGGCAAGAGCCAAGGAAGAGGACTAGGTCAGTCCACTTTTACATGGACACTGCCTCACCTTCCACGAGCACAACCACGGCTCGTGGTGAAGACCACGACTCATGGTGTGGCTCTTGGTGGGCTAGGCAGTGGCTAAACAAAGGCTGCCCAAAACAACTCCTTCACACGAGCCACTTCACGGCTCGTGGTGATGACCACGGCTTTTGGGAAGGCTCGTGGTGGTGCCTTAGATTTTTAGGGGTTAATGGGAAGGTTGACTAGCTACTGTATCATGACCACGAGAGGCACCACGGCTCGTGGAGCTTCACGTGAAGGGTTTTTCATTAGACTTAAAGTGTAGGGTCAACTTCAAATAATCATATCTCTTAGCTCAAAATGAATTAGGTAGACCGTGACCAATACAATTAAAGGTCTCTGAGTCCTCTTTCCAACACTACCGAGTTTTCCCGATTCCGATCTCGGGGTAAAACGTTATTCCCGAAATAACGAAGCACTGTCATGCTGAAAATTGTTCACGACCCGTTTGAGGGGCCGTGGAGATGCTAACGATCCGTGAAGGCTTCAGTCATGCTATTTCGGCAGTGTCCAACAAGTAACTTCTTGGGTCTTTTCTCAATTGTTTTAACTCAAATTTATGTCGTTTTTCCCAAGCCTAGGACCCCTATTTAAGTCATTTTAACCACAATACTCACCCAATTAAGTCATTTATTCCAAAACCCAAATTAAATGGGTATATTTTATATTTCTTTTAAATAAATATATAAGGTATTTTTAGTCATTAAACACCCAATCAAAATCAAAAGTTCATCTTCCTCACAATATTTCTCTCTCTAAAAACCCAAGAAGAAGAAGAGTAAAATTGAAGCTTGGGCTTGAAGAAAGCAAGGGTTTTTCATCAAATTCTTCAAGGATTCATCATCAAGGTATGGTAGTTTTCATCTTTGGGTAGATTCCACCCAAAGAGCCCCTTCAAAACTTGATTTCAAAACTTCCAATTTTCCCCAATTTCAAGGGTTTTGTTCGAAATTCATGGGTTCCTTTTAAAGTGATTTCAATGTTGAATTATGTTGGGTTATGATTCAATTGATGATTTATGGTTGAATTTTGGTGAAATTTCCCCAAGAACCCATAGATCACCCCCTATTGCTAAAATTGTGGTCTTACTTGAATTAATTGATTTTAGAAGCATGTAAATGGGTCTTGTATGAATTAATTGAATTGTTTTATTACCCAAATCTAATGTAGAAATTCTAGATGTAGGGTTGAATGTGATTCATGATTCTTGATGGGTAAATTATGAGAATTTGTACATGAACATAAGAATTATGCATGTGCTTCAAAATTTACTTTGATAATGAAGATTCTATGACTGGTATAATTGTGATATTGATTGGAAGTGTCATTCTCCCCTCTACCCTTACACATTATGCATGAAGAAATTATGTCTTTATTGATTAAGTTTATATGATGCCATATGATTATAATTGATTAAGAATTAAGCATGTGGTTGGATTACCTAGAAAATTAGGTATACATGATGATCATGCAAGGTATTGCATGAGAATAAGGCTTGTAGCATAAAGATGACTTCTAGGGATTTAAGGGATAAAAGATAATTTGAATTAACTAAGGATGTTATGGCTTTCAAAAGGAAGCCATTATGTATGGTGAATTGAATATGACATTATGGTGCAAGGACTTCACCCACACGACCTATAATATAAGTACATCAGTTTATGCATGAAATGAATGATTTACTTGAATCATGATATTCCCCTTATCTAATGTAGTAATTGTAGATGTTTGGATTGAGTTTGATTTATAGCCGTTGAAGGGTAAATTATGAGGGTTTGTACATGTTGATAAGAGTTGTGTATGAGTTTGTGACTCACTTAAAAAGTGAAGATACTATGATTATGATATTATGTGCATGTTTTGTGAACACTTTGAGAGTGAAGTGTCTATGACGATAATGTTGTTGTTGTGTCATTGAAAGGACAATCACACACACACCACGCATGACCATGACTATGATGTGACTAAGGTGTTGTTGAAAGGCTAATTCTCATATGCACCTTTACACATGACTATGCATGAAATGTACATGACTATGATAATGTTGTTCTGTTGAATGAAAGGTTATTCTCATTAACACACTATGAATATGATGTGAGAGGTTTACTCACATATGGATGATTCTAAGGTTAAAAGGACATTCTCACCTAATTGAATCTATGAGCTATTTTATGAGTTGTGTTGAATGAACGGTAAGATACTCCTTCACTCATGTAAATACAACTAAAGACTAAGTATGTAAATTTTGGGAAATTATGCTTAGCACCGAGTGGATATGAAAAGTGAGGTAAAGGCCCTCCCGTTAATGCAATAGGCCGGGTCATCCAAAGGAGTCTCATAAGACGGAAGCTCTCCCGTTAATGCAATAGGCGGGGTTTCTAAAAGCAATCTCCCTATCCCATAACTATGTGTCCACATAGGTCTTTAGCTAGTGGACCCATCTAACTGCTAATACATGTAGTTCTACCTTAGGCAAGTAGGACACCTCTTTTCGGTGTGGGGTAGACACCGGATTCCATGTAGCTCACATGGTTTATGTCGGTTAAGGCTATTTCCCTCCATGAACAAGAACAACAACATGAGTTATGTACTATGGTTCATCAAGGGGTTCTATTTAGTATGGATGGGGGTATGTGATTTCATTCATGTATTGCACAAGTAGTCTTTGAGAGTGGGCATGGTATGTTTCTCTTATGACATGATGATTATGAGTTAATGCATGCTTGATATGAATTATGAACATGAAAATGAACTATACTTCTGACTTCTTAATGAGCTTTATTTAGTGTGAGTGGGGGTATGGGACTTCACTTATACATTGCACAAGTAGACCATGAAAGGGGTTGTTATGTGGTTTCCTTATGCTATGAAGTTATATGAATTTATACATGTATGTTATGGATTGTTGCTAAGAGTGGCTTTCCTTGTTATAAGCTATGAACATGAATGTTTCCTTGTCTACGATTATTGACTATGGATGAGATCAAAGCATGATAAAATGATCGTGGTGGCTTAAAAGTTGTACTTAGTGTTGATAGGATTATGGGATCCTATCTATGCATTGCACAAGTATAACCTAGGGTTACTTATGTGATGGTTTTATTAGGATGAGATGATTTTGGTATTCAATTATATATGTGAACTATGTCTTACGATGATTGGTGTATGCATTATGTTGGAGATTATGTTTGTGATTATGTTGATATCCTTTATGCAATGATGAATGCTACATGAGTTGTCTTATGGGTTACATTCCCCAACTATTTCAAAAATGATGTTTCAAAATTGGCATATAGCATGGTTTCAACTAAAATATCCCTTTTAGCATGCTTTAATGATTTTTATGCATGGCTATCATACTTAGTACACTTTTCTGCTAACCCATATTTCTTCTACATTTTTCACAAAGTGTAGGATTTGGAGACTCGAATTTTATTCTTGGATGATGGGTTTCTAAGGAGCAAGGAGTTGAAGATTTGGTGAGTCCTCATAGCTTCAAGGACAAACCCACTATTCTCTTTAGGTCTTTCCTTTATGTTTTAGACTTTTTTAAGGGCTGTGTCCCTAAGATTGTATTCAAGTGTTATAAATGGTTTGAGACATAGTGTCGTAAACTCCCGTTTATTGTTTTTATCAAAGACTTAGATTGTAAAGAAAAGTTTTAAATTTCCGCATTTTTTCCTATGTTTTTATGTTATGATATTCTATGAGGCTTTTATGAGGCTTGTATGAGGATTTTCGAAGTCTTGTACGCCGTGTCACATCTAGGGTGTAGCTTTAGGTCGTGACAAACATGGTATCAGAGCACAAGATTTTGGGATGGTTTTAGGATGTATCAAACAACATCTAGTAGAGTCTTGTTCATTGTGTGAAGCGCGCCACATTTATGAATAGGAAGCTATTGGATGTTAGGAAAATCTCACTTCTTTATTCTTCAAGTTGTGCCATAGAGTTTAACTCTATAAGGTCTCTCTCTTATTCCTTATCCGATGGTCTTTAGGATATGACCACTTGAAGGGCTCATGCTACAAGGATCGAGGGAGAAAATGGTTAGTAGTAATGTCAATTATGGCTATGTGATTATATGAGTCTTGATATGATTGAATTAGATGATGTATTTTGGTATAGATGGGTTGCTTTATGGTTATGTGTTTTGTTGGAAGATTTGATGAATGGTGGTGTTTAAGTGATGCCTAGAGATGTTGAGTTAGTAAACTCCTTTAAAAGAGGATAGAAGTGTAATTCTCCATGATTTAGAATCAGCTAGTGTGATGGATGTGAAAACTTGAGTGATAACTTGCTCCGACCTTAGAAGTTGAAAGAAATAGTGCTAAGAAAAGTCCGGGTAGGTTTACTCCCAATGGGGAGATAAAGTGCATAGATAGCAAGGTTGTTGAGTGTTCTAGATGTTCATAATTTGGATTGGCTTTAAATTCTCACCATAAGAGGTGTTGTGAGTTTGAGAAGTTTAGTCCTAGTTTGGTAGGCTCATATGAGACTTTGAGTGGTGTTGGTAAGGTTGCTTGTGAGCTAGAGTTGCTTAATTAGAACCTCTCTAAATTAGAAGTACCGATTGGGATTTTAGACTGGCAAGTTAAGAAATAGAAAAGTAAGGAAGTGCTTCCCTGAGAATGTACAGGGCTGGTATTTTAGTAAGGGTTTTAGTTGAGGGTGATACTTGGAAGGCTAAGAGCAAGTGAGATGTCTCGATATCCTTATATTCCCTTCTATTCCTCGTCTAGTTTAAGATGATAAGTCCTCCTTGTTTTGTTTCATGATTGTGGAGTCTTGGATGTTATATGTGTTCCATAAATTCCTTGTCCCATAGAGTTACTCTTGTTAACCTTGATAAGGTTTGGATGCATGGTTGTTAGACCTCTATTGTTTTTAGAACCCGGTAAGGTTATTATGAGTGTTGGTCATGCTTTGGGATTGTTTGAAAGAATTAGTATTTGAGGTCTTAGTAAGGGGTTTACTCCCAATTGGGAGATGATATGCTTAGATAGCAAGATTGATTGAGAGTTTGGATATCCTCTTCCCTTTCTTCTATTCCTATTCTAGCTTGAGACCAAGAGTTCCTTTTTGGGCTTGTTTTATGTTTTGGAGTCATGTGTGATTTGGAAAATTTCCATGATCTCCTTATGTTATGCATGTTCTTGAGAGAATTCTTGTTTTGTATAAAATGAGTTTTCATGATTTACATGTTCCTCATGTTGTTGTGCATTTTAGTATGATGATGGCATATTTGACTTCATGAGATGATTTGATCAACATGCTTTGTTACGCTTTTGATGAAATGGTATATTGGCTCCAAAATGTTGTGTTGAATTTGCTTTTAATTGGAGGAGGTAATTACTCCTATGATTATGTGATAGATGATGCTTAGAAGAGTTTGTATAGGCTTATTCCCAAGGGGGAGATGATGTGCCTAGCTAGCAAGGTTGTTATGTGTTTATGTGTTGCAATGACTTCCTTATATAATGCATGTTCATGAAAACTTGTGTTTTGAAGGAAAATGAGTGTATGTGAATTGATTTCCTCATGTTGTAGTTCTTTGAGTATGAGTTGTCTATTGTACTTCATGAGAAGAATATGTGAGCATGCTTTAGTTTGGAGTTAAGAGATTCCTCCTTGAATAAAATGTTTTTTTTTTAGAGTAAATTGCATATGACGTCCATGAGAGTATTTTGAGCATGTTATTAGTAGGAGATGGTAGTTCCTCCTTGAACATGACTAGTTATGAGAAGTTCATGCATATTGGGTTGATAGATGTAGTTCCTACTTCCTTTTTGTTGCATTGATCATGTTTAGCTTGGAGTTGACGTTTTCCTCCTTCGTTTTGTACATTGTTATGATGTTTCATGCATGATGGGCTGCTAGTCTTGAGTCTTTACGTCTGTAAGGTGTCTAATGTGTCTTTCGAGGATGAATGTTCCTAAGGGAGAGATATTGTAACACCCCAGAAACTAGTAGACTAAACTGGGGCTAAGTGTGAGGGTTAGAGCCATGGAAGAGGACTAGGTCAGTCCACTTTTACATGGACACTGCCTCACCTTCTACGACCACCACCATGGCTCGTGGTGGGGAAGGCAGTGGCTAAACAAAGGCTGCCCAAAACAGCCCCTGCACACGAGCCACTTCACGGCAAGTGGTGATGACCACCGCTCGTGGGAAGGCTCATGGTGGTGCCTTAGATTTTTAGGGGTTAATGCGAAGGTTTCCTTTCTACTGTATCATGACCACGAGAGGCACCATGGCTCGTGGAGCCTCACGTGAAGGGCTTTTCATTAGACTTAGAGTGTAGGGTCAACTTCAAATGATCATATCTCTTAGCTCAAAACAAATTAGGTGGTCCATGACATATATAATTAAAGGTCCCTAAGTCCTCTTTCCAACGCCGCCGAGTTTGCCCGATTCCGATCTCGGGGTATAAGGTTATGCCCAAAATAGTGAAGCACTTCCAGGCTGAAAATTCTTCACGACCCGTCAAACGGGTCGTGGTGATGATGACGATCCGTAAAGGCTTCAGTCATGCTATTTCGGCAGTTTCCAGCAAGTAACTTCTTGGGTCTTTTCCCAATTGTTTTAACTCAAAGTTATGTCATTTTGCCCAAGCCTAGGACCCCTATTTAAGTCATTTTAACCACAAAACTCACCCAATTAAGTCATTTATTCCAAAACTCAAATTAAATGGGTATATTTTATATTACTTTTAATTTAATATATAAGGTATTTTTAGTCATTAAACACCCAATCAAAATCAAAAGTTAATGTTCCTCACAATATTTCTCTCTCTCAAAACCCAAGAAGAAGAGTAAAATTAAAGCTTGGGATTGAAGAAAGCAAGGGTTTTTCATCAAATTCTTCGAGGATTAATCAACAAGGTATGGTAATTTTCTTCTTTGGGTAGATTCCACCCAAAGAGCCCCTTCAAAACTTGATTTCAACACTTTCAATTTTCCCCAATTTCAAGGGTTTTGTTCCAAAATCATGGGTTCCTTTTAAAAGTGATTTCAATGGTTGAATTATGTTGGGTTATGATTGAATTGATGACTTATGGTTGAATTTTTGTGAAATTCCCCCAAAAACCCATGGATTCCCCCCCCCCCTATTGCTAAAATTGTGGTCTTATTTGAATTAATTAATTTTCGAAGCATGTAAATGGGTCTTGTATGAATTAATTGAATTGTGTTATTACCCATATCTAATGTAGAAATTCTAGATGTTGGGTTGAATGTGATTCATGATTCTTGATGGGTAAATTATGAGAATTTGTACATGAACATGAGAATTACGCATGTGCTTCAAAAATTACTTTGATAATGAAGATTCTATTACTATGGTGTAATTGTGGTATTGATTGGAAAGGTCATTCTCCCCTATACCCTTACACATTATGCATGAAGTAATTATGTCTATATTGATTAAGTTTATATGATGCCATATGATTATAATTGATTAAGAATTAAGCATATGGTTGGATTACCTTGAGAATTAGGTATACATGATGATCATGTGAGGTATTGCTTGAGAGTAAGGCTTGTAGCATGAAGATTACTTCTAGGTATTTAAGGGGTAAAAGCTAATTTGAATAAACTAAGGATGATAAGGCCTTAAGAAGGAAGCTATTATGTATGTTGAATTGAATATGACATTATTGTGGAAGGACTTCACCCACCTGACCTATAATATGAGTACATCAATTTATGCATGAAATGAATGATTTACTTGAATCATGATATTCCCTTTATCTAATGTAGTAATTTTAGATGTTTGGGTTGAGTTTGATCCATAGCCCTTGAAGGGTAAATTATGAGGGTCTGTACATGTTGATAAGAATTGTGTATGAGCTTGTGACTCACTTAGAAAGTGAAGATACTATGATTATGATATTATGTGCATGTTTTGTGAACACTTTGAGAGTGAAGTGTCTATGACGATAATGTTGTTGTTGTGTCATAGAAAGGACAATCACACACACACACCATGCATGAACATGACTATGATGTGACTAAGGTGTTGTTGAAAGGCTAATTCTCATATGCACCTTTACACATGACTATGCATGAAATGTACATGACTATGATAATGTTGTTGTGTTGAATGAAAGACTATTCTCATGAACACACTATGAATATGATGTGAATGGTTTACTCACATATGGATGATTCTAAGGTTGAAAGGACATTCTCACCTATTTGAATCTATGAGCTATTTTATGAGTTGTGTTGAATGAAGGGTAAGATACTCCTTCAAACATGTAAATACAACTAAAGACTAGATATGTAAATTTGGGAAATTAAGCTTAGCACCGAGTGGATATGGAAAGTGAGGTAAAGGCCCTCCCGTTAATGCAATAGGCCGGGTCATCCAAAGGAGTCTCATGAGATAGAAGCTCTCCTGTTAATGCAATAAGCGGGGTTTCTAGAAGCAATCTCCCTATCCAATAACTATGTGCCCACATAGGTCTTTAGCTAGTGGATCCATCTAAATGCTAATACATGTAGTTCTACCTTAGGCAAGTAGGACACCTCTTTTCGGTGTGGGGTAGACACCGGATTCCATGTAGCTCACATGGTCTATGTCGATTAAGGCTATTTCCCTCCATGAACAAGAACAAGAACATGAGTTATGTACTATGGTTCCTCAAGGAGTTCTATTTAGTATGAATGGGGGATTGGGACTTCATTCATGTATTGCACAAGTAGTCTTTGAGAGTGGGCATGGTATGTTTCTCTTATGACATGATGATTATGAGTTAATGCATGCTTGATATGAATTATGAACATGAAAATGAACTATACTTCTGACTTCTTAATGAGCTTTATTTAGTGTGAGTGGGGGTATGGGACTTCACTTATACAATGCACAAGTAGACCATGAAAGGGGTTATTATGTGGTTTCCTTATGCTATGAAGATATATGAATTTATACATGTATGATATGGATTTTTGCTAAGACTGGCTTTCATTATTATAAGCTATGAACATGAATGTTTCCTTGTCTACGATTATTGACTATGGTTGAGATCAAAGCATGATAAGTATGAGCATGGTGGCTTAAAAGTTGTACTTAGTGTAGATAGGATTATGGGATCCTATCTATACATTGCACAAGTATAACCTAGGGTTACTTATGTGATGGTTTTATTAGGATGAGATGATCTTGGTATTCAACTATATATGTGAACTACGTCTTATGATGATTGGTGTATGCATTATGTTGGAGATTATGTTTGTGATTATGTTGATATCCTTTATGCAATGATGAATGCTACATGAGTTGTCTTATGGGTTAAATTCCCCAACTATTTCAAAGATGATATTTCAAAATTGGCATATAGCATGGTTTCAACTAAAATATCCCTTTTAGCATGTTTTAAGGATTATTATGCATGGCTATCATACTGAGTACATTTTTGTGCGAACCCATATTTCTTCTACATTGTTCACAAAGTGTAGGATTTGGAGACTTTAGTTCTATTCTTTGAAGATGGGTTTCTAAGGAGCAAGAAGTTGAAGATTTGGTGAGTCCTCATAGCTTCGAGGACAAACCCACTATCCCCTTTAGGTCTTTCCTTTATGTTTTGGACTTTTTTAAGGGTCAGGTCCCTAAGACTGTATTCAAGTGTTATATATGGTTTGAGACATAGTGTCGTAGACTTCCGTTTATTGTTTTTATAAAAGACTTTGATTGTAAAGAAAAGTTTTAAATTTCTGCACTTTTTTCTATGTTCTTATGTTATGATATTCTATAAGGCTTGTATGAGGCTTTTCGAAGTCTTGTACACCGTGTCACATCTAGAGGGTAGCCTTGGGTCGTGACATTGAACTTGAACTTGCATTTAAAGCAAGTATTGTGAACTTGAGAATCTTTGATAATGGTGAGTCACAACTAGAATCTTTGAGTGCACAATTGATCCTTGCATAAGTAAGTTGAGTCTTGTCATGTGCATTCATGATTGAGTCTTGTGTAGCACTGTTTGAGACATCCTTTTTTAACTGCTGAACTTGTGTTTTAGTTGAGGATAAGCAAAAGTTTAAGTTGGGGGTGTTGATGAGTCCTATATTTGGACTCATTTAGGACTTTATTTGTATAGATTTAGTATCCTCAAATGCTTATTTTGTCCAAATAACTGATATAAAATCCGTGATTTCCAGGTATTTGGACTTAGGAACAAAGGAAGGACACTAATTTGCAAAAAGGAACAAAGCGAGCTGAAAGAAGGAAGAAAAGAGAGTCTGGTGATCTCCAAGTCCGTTTGGCGAGTCGCCGAGAGGCCATTTGACTGCCTAAATTTCTAGTGTGCCAAGCCCTAAAAGAGAAAATCAAGTTGGCGAGAGAAAGGAGCAGTCGGTGAATCACCGAGTGGTTCTACGATACAATGCTGGATCGCCCAAAGTTACTGAACTTGAGGAAGCTGAAGGCCAAAGGCAAAAAGGCGAAGACATGGACCAAAGGGCGGATCGCCGAATTGATCGGCGATCCCGACTTACTGTGCTGAATGGTCCTTTGCAGCATATTTTTGGCGACTATAAATACGTTTTTGAACATTTAGTTTGTGAGCTTTTATTATTATCAAGTATCTTATTTTTGAATATTGAGTATTCTAAACTGAGAGACAAGTTCTCCTGAGCTTTTAAGAATTGAAGTTTTCCATTTTTGAGATACTGGAAGTGGGTCTTTGAGATTCTTCAATTTGGACCTTTGTAAAGACGAAATTAATCTTACCCAGTTGATGGAAACACAATTTGGTAACGATTTTTATCTTTTTATGATGTCTAGCTGAAACCCCAATTCTTGGGGTGTGATTATGTGATTATGGGTTGATTTAGTTTGTGGGTATTGCTAATTGTTAGTTTAAATGCTGTTTAGAAGTGATTTCAATCAGTAATTGTGGCTCAATTTAAAGAATTGTAGTTGCAAATGTAGTTCTACCTTCGTGTTTTTGGTTTGCGAGAGAGAGAGGTTTTAAAACCAAGATTACTGAATTGATGGTCTGTGGGTATCGGATTGTCATGGGTTCAGCTCGAGAGAGTGAATCCTAAACCCTTTTCCACACATTCATCTCAAGAGAGTGAATGGACTAAAGCGTAGGTTGTTCTTATTTGCATGCTTGTCGGTGTTCGAGAGAAATTGACCTGATTTGGGGTAAATTGTTCGAGAAAATGTTTATCCCCTCTAAATTCTAGCTTAGTCACTAATTTACAGCTATTTTCTAACAGTTGCAATTACCCATTTGTCTACATTAGCCTATAATCACATCACATCCCAAGAACCCGTCACATTATTGTCATTATCGTGTTATTTGTTGTTGTTGTAGCTGATAGTTAAAACCATAACCCCCTTATTTGACATTCGTGTCACCCCCCGATTTACATTATGTTTTTAATCGTAAATGGCTATTCCTATGATTGACTTGAGCATATTCTTACTTTCCTATTGAATCTAAAACACGTACCACTCCCTGTGGGATTCGACCCTGTAACGACTCGGAAAAAAATGATAGGTTAAGCAAGAGCCTATGACTTTGTGTTGACTTTATAATGAGGTTCTATGAGGGGTTTATATGTAATTTCATTTTAATTGTGTAACTCCGACAATTTAAAATGAATAAGAAGAAGCTTGAAATTG
>JAJOOD010019457.1:0-17099 GCA_029582525.1 Solanum tacnaense
GATCGTTTTTACACATAGATTCATTATAATTTGGTTTACTATTTGGAAGTTTACAATAACAGTTTTTTGTACTTGCAAAACATGCAGGTACTCCCTTCAAACAATTCAATTGTCTAGCACAATCTGCAGTTGTTCTGCACCTAAAAGGTTTAGTATCATGTGGAAGTCTGCAATAACACATGTTTGATATGTAGTAACATACAGGATGTCCTTCATTGCATTTTAAATTTTTTATGCAAATGTCACTGTCATTGCACCAAGTAACTCCATTGATTGTTTGTCCTAACAACACCATCGATAATATTGTCGGGTAAGTTACTTAAAACATATCTGAAATATCCTGATATTTTGTCTAAATATGATTATAACAAGAGTTATAAGACTCAAAAACATGTAGAATGGTTTTCTGAGTTTTGTCATACCTGAACTATCAGTTGTTCACTTTTCCTACCTGAAGTTCAGGTGTGATTTGATAGACATTTGGTGATAGTTCAGGTAGAAAACTCACTCATCTGATAGTTCATGTCCAAAACTCAAAAAAAAAAAAAATATTTAGGTGTGTTTGACGATTTATATTAGTGAACATTTCAAATCAGGTATTGAAAAGGTGTCAATTTTTTTACGATTATAAAATAGTTGATTAAATAAAGAGAGACAATTTGTTAAATGTTTTGAGAGTACAAATTTCTAGTATATATATTTAATTATTGTGTTCGTTTAGCATGTTTGTGTTAGTGTGATATTTAATTAGCATCAACATCAATATTCAAAAAAGAATCACAAGAAACACAAAACAAAATTATCTATATCCATAAGTTCTTAACATTTTTGGGGATATATACTAATTAAGAGATCTAATTGGGTCTATATTGATCTTCTATTTAGTGAGATCTTCTATATCTTCATGATATTCAATAATTAGAACTTGTGAATTGTTTATACCCAAGGTATACGATGTAAACACCTATGTAATTTATTTTTTACCAGCTAAACACACCGCGCACATAAATATTCGTTAAAAATTAGAGGGGTTGTCGTTATTTTTTCATCGACAACTCCCTCTTAAATCGAATAAAGAGAGAATAGCTAGCTAGATTTACTTACCTATCAAAATAACCAAAAAGGAAACGAAGAAAACCTTTTGGATTAATGTTGCCTTCTCCATTCTCTTCAAATTAGTATTTTGGTATTTTTGAAAATTTAAAGTATTGTTAATTTAGCAATTTATATGTTTATAATATAGGGAAGAAAAAGCATTGACCACAACTTATTGATAGAGAAATAATAACCACAAATTAAAACCGCATTTTCATATACTCCTCACGTCATGAACTTCCTTGAACTTTGTTTTCACCAATTTTTTAATCTTAAAAAAGAATAAGGATAAGGCATAAATATCCCTCTAGACTATGACCGAAATCTCAGAGACACACCTAAACTTAACCTAAACTTAACGAAGATCCTATTACCCCCTGAACTCATTTTTTTTCGTATTTTTGTACACCTTTTGTGCTGATGTGGCACCTTCAACCACCCAAGTTGGTTATGTTTGTACACACTCGCCCGCCATGTGTGTAAATATATTTTTTTAATTAAAAAATATTTTTTTTCTTAATTTTTTTTTAAAAAAAATATTCTTATTTTTTTATCTTGTAATTAAATTTAGTTAATACACATTTTTTTACCTTGTATCGAAACTATTTTTTTTTACTTACATTCATTGTTTTTCTCTTTTATTTTTCTATTGAGTTTATTTTCTTTGTCTTTCATTTTGATTTGGATTTCAAATGTCTTGTATTTAAAATAAGTTAATTTCGAACGGATATCAAAATAAGTGAAGAAAATCAAATAAAACATTAAAATTAAATGACACTTTTAAATTTTTTAAAAAAAAATACACATAATTTATTAAAAATACTTAAAAGTGAAAAGATAATAAATTAATATAAAAAATTTAAAGTGAAAAGAAATTAAAATAAATATTTTACAAAGAAAGAAATAAAAATAATTAAATATATAAAAGTTTTATTATCAATAAATATGTGTACTAGCTAATTATAAAGTTATCAATCAAAAAATGATATGTGTCCAATTTGTGCACTCATCACTTGCCTTCAAGAGAGTATGCACACTCTCTATGATATGTCAGTGTTTGTGGTGTATTTATTCAATTTTAAATTAATTTAGTGGGTAATAGGACTCTAGTTAAGTTTAAGTGTGTCTCTGAGATTTCGATCATAGTCTAGGGGGTACTTATGCACTATTCCAAAAGAATATAATATATTTAAAAAAATTAATGGATATTTTCCTCTATTATAACAAAGAGAGGAAATATTAAAGAGATTACCAATTCCTTAAAGGAACGATGCGAGATACTTCATATCCTCCCATGCTAGATATTTGGTACGTGAATAATTTAATATGAGCGTCCAACATAAAAAGTGAAAATTGAGATGTGTCTTGCTATGGTATCATGTAAAATAAAATTACAGATCTGATTTGGAAATTTTCAATCGAGTTTCTGAAACTCATCTCAATATACATATACCTATAATATATAAATGTATCTTTTAACTCGGCCTCAACCGACATTTGTACTTACCAACTTTGAGTGTTCAAACTCTAAAGGCCTTAGCCATCTCATGTAAATGGTTGCCTCTTTTATCTGTCTTAGCTACCTCTAAGTTGGATTGCTTCCCTCGCTCCAGAGGAGGATCCACATTCATATGTAGGGGTGCACATGCACCATTTAACTTTGAAAAAATCATGTGTATAGGTATATATTTATCTTGAGAAACTAACAAAAAGTAGGATATAATTAACCGTGCATCTATGAGGAATATAGGAATTATCTTGTGTTGCTGATACAAGCTAATGGAAATACATGTGAGACCAGGGTTCAAATCCAGCTAGAACCCTGTTTTTATTTTAAGTTTATTACTACACCTGAAATCTTCAATAAATTCACTAAATTATATTTTTAATCATAAAAGTTACCAGTATATCTTCGCCTAAATAGTAAGTAAAAAGTCATAATGAGGAGGAAACAAAAGAGACATTTTATATGATACACTTAGACAACAAAGAAATAGTAACAAAAATTATTTAAAAACTTTCTAATTTCTACCAAAACAAAATATTTTAATAACTTTCATTGATACTTCATCAAGTTACATCATTTACAAAAAAAAAAAAAAATGTAACAACTTTTTGAGTACGATAAATCAAAATCGAATCGATCATCCAATAAATCACCCTTTACAAATCAAGTTGTTCTCTGGCGTTAACAGGCGGAGATCCAGTTGGTGGATGTGAAGAATTTTTGCAATAACACTTGTGCGTTTTCATGTAACATGTAGGAGCGTCACCAGGATCCAAACATTTCAATAAAACAACGCAATCAAGATCACTATTACACATAGTTTCATTATAATTTGGTCTACTATTTGGAAGTTTACAATAACAGTTTTTTGTACTTGCAAAACATGAAGGTCTCCCATTGAAGCAATTCAATTGTCTAGCACAATCTGCAGATGTTCTGCACCTAAAAGGTTTAGTATCATGTGGAAGTCTGCAATAACACATGTTTGATATGTAGTAACATACTGGATGTCCTTCATTGCATTTTAAATTTTTTATGCAAATGTCACTATCGTTGCACCAAGTAACTCCTTTGATTGTTTGTCCTAATAATATAACCATAGACAATAATATTATATCAAATAAGTTAGCGAAAACATAGCTAAAGTATTCTGCTCTTACTATTCCAATTTATATGGCACTTTTCGTTTTTCAAAGGTCAAACTAACCAGAAATTTGCGCATGAAATCTTCAATTTTCTTGAAATGAAATTTATATATTTGTAAACTACGTAAAAAGTAATATAAATCACAACGTACAATTGATAATTCAAAACGTTTAAAAGATTTATGAAAAATTTACAGTAAAAAATAGACTTGTTTGAATCTCGAAATCCAAAAAGTGCCACATAAAATGGGACGGAGAGAGTAATATTTGTCTTCTATTAAGAGTTAAAAGGGTCAAAAATACATATGTTATCAAAGACAATGTTAACATCGATGGGGAAAAAACGACGGACAGGATCGATCCAAAAAGATCAAGGAGAAACCAACCCAGTCCGTCGGATTTTATTCTCACACGAAAATAATCAAAAAGTTTTTAATTCCTTTTTAAAGAAAATCGAGACTATGTTGATTTTTTAAGTATAAAATTGCAGTTGAAGAGTATAATAGGAATGATGAAAATATTTCATGAAATAACATATGTGATCGAGTGGTAGAATAGCTCCAAGTCATAGAAAATACCCCTGGTAATGCAAATTATGATCAGGTGTGTGAGTTTTCTATCTGAACTATCATGTGTTCACTTTTCCTACATGAAATTTCCTACCTAAATAATGGTGACATTTCATAGAAAAAGTGAACTAAATAGTTCAGGTGTGTTTCGATAAACACTTAGAGATAGTTAAGGTAGCTAGAAAATTCACTTATCTTATAGTTCAGGTATGAAACTCAAAAAAACGAAATTGTTTGTGTTCGTTTAGCATGTTTATGTTAGTATATTTATTTTCTTAATTTTTTTTTGATGTTTGTGTGTTAGTATATCTGATATTTAATTAATTAGCATCAATATGACAATATTAAAAAAAATTCATCACCAAAATTGTTGGGATCGTAAGATATCTAATTGGGTCAATGGTGGTCTTCTAATTAGTGAGATTTTTTTTAATCATTACCCAGGTGGGATAAAATATTTTGGCATAATATATGAACGTGTTATTTAACTTGGCTTACACTGATATCTATGTTATATAGATTTGAGTGTTCACAAGTAGGCACTTAAATTTGTATAAAATTGAACAAATAAACACATTTGTCTTACATGACGTCCAACATGACAATTTTGTGTTCTACATGGCATCCTACTTGTATTATGTCACGTAGGGCGCGTGTGTCTAGCTACTTGTCCACACCCAAAATTGGAGAACATAAATATAAGTTGAAGTCAAGTTAAAGAATATATTTATTTATTATGCCAAATATTTTATTCTCCTGAATCATCTCTAAAATTTACCCCTTTAGAAATTACACTGCAATAATTATGTACGTTATATAACTTTAGGGTATACAATTTACAATTTTACATTTTCTATATCTTCATGGTATTCAACCATAACACCTGTGGGATATAGTGATATTTTTTATAAAACAAAAAATTATGTAATTATTTTTTGGCCATATATCTCATAATAAGTACGAAATAGAAGATAGGGGTGTGAGTTGTTTCATGATTTCCAATGGGACGTAACTAACCTTTCTAACTTCTAAAATAACCAAGCGAAAAAATGTATTCTAAGATAATCCAGGGAGGATAGCAAGCGAGATTTACTTACCTAACAAAATAACCAAAAAGGAAACGAAGAAAACCTTTTGGATTAATGTTGCCTTCTTCATTCTCTTCCAATTAGTATTTTGGTATTATTGAAAATTTAAAGTATTGTTAATTTAGCTATCTATATGTTTATAATATAGGGAAGAAAAGGCATTGACCACAACTTGTTGATAGAGAAATAATAACCACATTCATATTACCACAAATTTAAACCTTATTTTCATCATATACTATTCAACCATTGAGCTTCCTTAAACTTTGCTTTTACCACTATTTTTAAAAAAAAATGATTGTGGTATCCTAGCCAGCTTTTTCTGCTACCTTCCATCAGCAATAGATATCAGATAACTCTGTCTATCAAGATAAAGACAAATTGAAGAATTACCTAGTATTTTTTAATCTCTGCTGAGATTTCACCACTTTTTTATAATCTTAAAAAAAAATATAATATATTTTAAAACAAAATTAATGGAAAATTTCCTCTATAAAAATAAAGTTAAACTTTACCCGCTATCGAGTCTATTGATAGGTTACATAAGAGCCCTAGCAGGATACTTTAGAGTTATATATAGTTGAGTTTCATATCGATTTTGTATCGTATATATATTAAGATTTTTATTGATATGACATGTTTGACGTTTATTTGAGTTGTGATTCCATCTAATTTGGATTTGAGAATGCTTTATTCGCCTGATGGGAAGTTAGGTCGATTTATTTGAATTTTCTTTGATGAAAAATTATATTATTTCTATATAATTAAAAAAATAAATATATATATATATATATAGAGAGAGAGAGAGAGAGAATAGACATTGTATCCCTTCGACTTCTTCATATGGTTATTTTTTTATATTTTGAACTTTTTTACTAAAAAATTTGATTCTGCCACTAGAAAAGTAGCTCATTATGTATCAATCGTGACTCATTACTCACTAAACGAACCATCAATTTGCATAACAAAATGAAGATAAGGTACTTTTATTGATCATTATAAATAATGATGACCAAAAATACATAAATCAGTCTTTGTTGTTGCTCTTAAGAATTTCTGACTCAGGATCGGTTCGATTCGATCGTAAGGTCATTAAAGTAATGATTTGGAGCTCTAATTATTTTGGGCTGTATTTTTTTCTAATGATTATTATTTACTGTTAAAAAATTCATTTATTGTTAAATTTGGGGATTATTGTAATAATTGAGAAATCGAAAAGTTTTAGGTAATTGTAATATCCTATTTTATGTGGTTACCTAATTTGTTGCCTTATTTATATCATGACGATTAATATGAACCCAAATTATATATTATTCTTATTTCATTTTCCTTTTTCAATGTATTTATTTTCTAATTATTAAATATTCTGAAGTCTCTCAAATGGTCAAACTTTCTATATTATGCAAAATTCATTGTTATTTATTTACGAAAAGAATAAATTTGTGTTTTTGGTGTCTTTTTCGAATTTCAAGCACTCCAACAAGTCAACACTATTTCAATATCAGTATATCAACTTTATATTATATTTTTTTTCATTAAAAATTGCATTGCTTACATTCTTATTTCATAAAATGTGCCTATATGCTATATACCCTCTTCAAACCTCATGACTTAAGGTATCTTGATGAAGTTTGACTTTAAGCCTCCGATCTTATTGAGACGATCCTGTTTCGATCCATGATTAGTTGATGGACAAAAGCAACTACGAGTCTTCACGTTGCATACTGGACTCCCAAAGTTGCATATCAATTGATGATCACAGTTAGCATCATGATTGCATAGAAGCCCCCCATTGCTTCCTTATCCTAATTATGTTTTTTTTAGAGTTTCATGATTAATAAATTAAATAAAAAGAGATTAAAAAGAAAGTTATCATAAAAATTATATAATTAGACATACTTCACTATCATATATACTATTATTATCTATATTTTTAAAATATTATGTATTTTACCACTAATTAAGAGTTTCTTACGTATCTTATACTTGGATACATGTATTTTTGCTACCAGATACACAAAAATAGGGAGAGAGGCGAGCGAGATTGGAGAGGGAGATGAGAGAGATTCATATGTATCACAGATACATGCAAATCACATTAAATATACACTAGATACATGTATTTGTATGTATCTAGAATGATTCGCATGTATCTGGGATACCAGATAGGCAGATACATGGGAGAGTGCCGAGAGATATGGGAGAGAGGTGAGGGAGGCGAGAGAGATTTGCTATGTATCTCAGACACTAGTGGATTTGCATGTATCTAGAACAAACTACATCTAAATTTGACCGCATGTATTCGAGATACATGCACCTGGACGTATATGGAGGCACCAAAATCTGGTAAGATATGTAATATTGCAAACTAGAGTGTATCTAAGTAATTAGCTCCTAAACTAATGAAATTTATATAAGGCCTCCTAAACATTTTTTATATTTGTATAATATCCAACAGTAAGAACTTACTAATTGTATATGATATATCCCTAAAATATAAGACTTAAACACCTATGAGATATAGTGATATTTTCTATAAAATAAAGATTCTTGTGTATTTTTTATTTTTTTTTACCGTCTGAACACACCGCGTGTGTAAATGACCGATAAAATTGGAGGGGTTGTCATAGTTTTTTCGATAGACAACTCCTCCTTATAAATAGAATATAGAGAGGATAGCTAGTGAGATTTACTTACCTATCAAAATAATTAAAAAGGAAACCAAGAAAATCTTTTGGATTAATATTGCCTTCTCCATTCTCTTCCAATTATATTTTGGTAGCAGTATGACTGCTATTATAATTAAATTTAAAATGTTGTTAATTTAATTAGCAATTTATATGTTTATAGGGAAGAAAAGGCATTGACCATAACTTGTTGATCGAGAAATAATAACCATAAATTAAAACCGCATTTTCATGTACTCCCCACATTATGAACTTCCTTAATCTATGCTTTCACCAATTTTATAATCTTAAAGGAATATAATATATTAAAAAAATAAATTAATGGATATTTTCCTCCATAATAATAAAGGAGAAAAAAGACAAATATACCCCCGAACTATCGTAAATGGTATGCAGATACCCTCCGTCATACTTTTGGGACATTGGTGTCCCTGCCGTCCAAAAATTAGAGCATATGTGCCCTTAATTTTAACAGGAGACTAAATAGGAACACGTGGCGCAATCTTATTCATTGATCTGATATTTAATAAATGTTGGGACGGTGGATAAGATTATGACACGTGTATGTCCGTTAGTACAAAGGGTATATATGCTCTAGTTTTTGGACTGCAAAGGTACCAATGTCCCAAAAGTATGACGGAGGGTATATATGCATACCATTTACGATAGTTTGGGGTATATTTGTCATTTTCCCTTTTCTTTTTGATGACTTCTTCAAATTCCCAACACTCCAACAAGTAAACAATATTTCAATACCATTATATGGACGTATCAAAAATCCAGTGTAGCACATTATATCAACTTCTCAAATCTTTAAAACATTATATTATATATTTTCATTAAATTTTACATTGCTTACATTCTTACATAATAAGGCCTACATATACTTTTACGTCTTTGTATCTCATTAAGATTTCTTTATAAATTTTGAATTTAGGCCTCCAATCTTATCGTGACGACCCGGTGGACAATAGCAAGTACGAGTCTTTTGGTTACATAATGGTTTCCCAACGTCGCATATCAATTGGTGATCACAGTCTTCATCCACATCGCACACAAGCCCCCCATTGCTTCCTTGTCCTAATAACACCATTAACATTATTGAATAAGTTATTAAAAAGAAAAAAACTAGAGTTATCATAATTATATTAAATAAAAAGAGATTAAAATTGAAGAGAGTTGGATTAGTACTTAATTATACCTAGCAAAATAAGCAAAAAAGACACTAAGAAAACCTTTAGGAATGTTGCCTTATCCATTCTTTCTTCCAAGTACTAATTTTGGTTGCACTAAAATAATTATATGAATTTTTTGATTGATATCTCTTTGTAACTTAATTTTATCTTAGCAATCTATTTATAGGGAAAAAAAGTTGACCAAGTTAAATAAAATCTAGCTATTTGGATAAGTTAGTTATAACTTTAATTTGCCATTTTATATTTTGGATAATTTGAGATCCATTTTTTTTATTTTTGTACACCCTCTGTCTCAATTTATAGGACGCTTTTCGTTTTTCGCAAGTGAACCAATTTAAGTTTGACCGGAAATTTGCGCCTGGAATCTTTAATTTTTTTGAAACAAAATTTATATATTTGTAAACTACGTAAAAAGTATTATAAGTCACAGTGATTGACAATTCAAAATAATTAAAAGATAAATGAAAAATTTACGATCAAAGAATTGTTTGAATCTCGAAATTCAAAAAATGTCACATAAATTGAGATGAAGGGAGTAGTTAATTAGATTTTTAAGATTGGATTACACGGGTCACGGATATGTCATTATTGACTAAATATACTATTATAATTGTTTGTTATAATTAATGGAGAAAAGTCTAAAATGCTCTGATGTCAATCTTTTGGCTCAAGAATATCCTCAATATTAACTCTTTGGCTCATATTTACCCTTGTTATTAACAACTCCCCAAAAATAAATTCACTAAATATTTGTTTGTTATGTTGACCGATTTGGTCCAAATTTAAGTAATAAAAACCACATATAATTCATACTCTTACCCAATACACTTGAAAAATACTCTCCCTGTCCCTTTTTAGGTGTCCATTTTTAAATTGTTACTTGTCATTTTTGACAAATCAAGAAAAAGAATTATTTATTTTACCTATTATAACCTCAATTTATTTAGAGAGTTAATGTTTTTGAAAAAGGTAGAACCTCTTTAATGAGTAAATTGATTTTGAAATTTTATCAATTAATAGGGTAAAATGGTAAACTCACTATGTCAATTATTATTTTCTTAACAGGTGTGTCAAGTCAAAAATGGATAAGTAAATAAGGACAGAGGGAGTAATATATTTTAAAAAATATTATTTCATGATATTTCCTATTGACCTATTTTAAATTGATCCTCAATTTATTATAACCCAAATCATAACGGGGGATCCAACTAAAATTCATACTCGTCTTATCTGATTGTCCATTATTTCAATGCCACTGTATCAACTTGTAACGACTTGTTCCCGTCGTTATAGAAAAGCCAACAGGGAAAAATTTTGGGTCGGAAAACTTTTTTTGTAGTAACTTGGAATTTCCCAACCTAGTCCAGATTTGGACGAAATCGAAGTCAGTAAGGTCTAGAGAAAATTGGTAACAATTGGGTGATCTAACTATGATTTTGATCACATGAGTAGATAGCTAAGACGTTAAGGAACCTGTGCGACTTTACGAAATTGAATTTGGGAGAGTAGAACTCCCGAAACTGATCTTAGCGTGAACGGGTAGTTTCTGAGTGTCATGGGTTGGAGGTGTGTTGTGAAATGGGGGTTTGAAACTCTTAAATCGACTCATTGGTTTCATGCAAGCCGTTATGGTAGGATTATTTCCACCAGGGTAGGGCCGCTGTAGCGGGGTGAGGACCATTGTGGCTGACCAATCACGAATTAAGTCGGAAATAAACCCCAAAATCATTTTATTCTGCAAGTTTCGACTTTAAGAGCTAGTAGACGACCCCAGGTGCTTTCTTGACAGTTTTCCACCATTCTTGAGGCTAAAGGTAAGGTTTTCACTCCCCGAATCTGTTGTTCGATCCGTAGAACTTAGTTTCGTGGGTAATTATTGTCGGGGAAGGGTTTTGGAACTGTTTGGATGGTAGGAAAAGCCCTAATTTGGATATTGGGATCAAGGATTTGACCTAAAGTTGATACAATTGATTATAGTCCGAGTAATTAAGTCTTGTTTATTGATCCTAGCATTATATTGATTGTTTGTAGACCAAGAATAAGCGGAAAGAATCTGAAAAGGGAAGAATCAAGTTTCTTATGGGATTTCAAGCTTTGTTCGAGGTAGGTGATGTTTGTGATTTCATGCTGTGTGATATATGTTTAATTTGTTCTTGCTTCATTATAATGCATGTATGTATGCGAATGTTGCATGGTTGATCTCACTAATCGTAAATAAGGATAGACAGATAATTGAATGCCATAAATAATGACTTGATTGTATGATTATAATAATGTACTTGTGATTGTGGCTTGTTGAATGGATCGAGTGTTACGTTCCGACATACTAACTAAGATCGGCTGCCACGTACCAGCATAAACATTGGAACATGTGTCACTATCCGACACACTAACTTGGAATGGGTACCACGTACTGGTACACTAACTGTTTGGGTGTGGGTTCCATGAGAGGACCATTGACTTGACATAAGTGAAACTGTACGTTGTTCTTAAGTGATGTTGATATTGTATACGTTCGGTGTATGCATGTTATTATTATGTTGTAATGACTTATGTATGTTGCACTTAGTGGGATAGCCGCGTGATCCTATACTGTGGTTGTGTACTGATACTACACTTGCACTTTATTTGTTGAGTACAAGGCATCTTCAAGTAGCTATTGACAGACCTCGTTTAGAGGATCAGTGATCGTCATCGAATTCAAGGGTGAGCCAGTTCTTCCGGGCTTCCATGAGTTCTCTTTCCATTTATGTCTCCATTCCGGACTTAAACTAGTACATTAGGATTTCTTATGTTAAATTGGGTGGTACCCATTTTCTTAGACTTGTTGAACTTTAGATGTTTTGGTACATTGACTTTCAGGTTCTAGGTATTATTCTGCATTTGTTTTGTTAGACTTTTGTTGGAGTTTATGGGAACTCCCTATTTTCCTTTTCTTAGACATTTAAACCTGCTTCCGTATCTTTAAATGCCTTAGTTTTTGGTTAAGTTGCTTAGTTTGGGTTGTAGTAGTGGTTCTCCCACCGGAGGGTTAGTGTGAGTGTCAATCATGACGGTCTGGATCGTGACACAACTAATCAAAAATCCAGTGTAGCACATTATATCAACTTTTCAAATCTTAAAACATTATATTATAAATTTTCATTAAATTTTGCATTGATTACATTCTTATATAATAAGGCCTATATATATCTTAACCTCTTCAGGTTTCACTAAGGTTTTTTTATAAAATTTGAATTTAGGCCTCCAATCTTGTCGAGACGACCCTGTGGACAATAGCAAGTACGAGTCTTTATGTTACATAATGGTTTCCCAACATTGCATATCAATTGGTGATCACAATCGCCATCTTCATTGCACACAAGCCCCCCATTGCTTCCTTGTCCTAATAACACCATTAACATTATTGAATTAGTTAGAATGAAGAAAAAAATAGAGTTATCATAATAAAATTAAATAAAAAGAGATTAAAATTGATTAGTACTTATACCTAGCAAAATAAGCAAAAAAGACACCAAGAAAACCTTTAGGAATGTTGCCTTATCCATTCTCTCTTCCAAGTACTAATTTTGGTTGCACTAAAATAATTATATGGATTTTTTTGTAGATATCTCTTTGTTACTTAATTGTTATCTTAGCCGTGTATTTATAGGGGAAAAAAAGTTGACAAAATCTTAGCTATTAATGTATTTATAACAAAAATAAGTTGGTTATAACTTCAATTTGCCTTTTTAAAATTTGGATAATTTCAAATCAATTTTTTCTTTTTGTAATTAATGAGATTTCTAAAATCGTAATTAATGAGATTTCTAAAATCAAAATAATTGAATACATTATTATTGACTAATAATACTATTATTATTGTTTGTTATTGAATTGGTACAAAACTACCATTTATCTACCTTTCGGGCTAGATACACCTAACGTTAATCTTTTAGCTAAAAAATATCTTCAATATTGACCCTCTGACTCAGATTTGCCTTTATTATTAGCGGCCCCCCTAAAATAAATTCATTGAATATTTATTTGTTATGTTGACAAAAATAAATTCATTGAATAATTGAACAAGTAGACACGTCCTATGTGACATCCTACATGACAATTTGCATTCTACATAGTGTCACACGTGCATTATGTCACGTAGTATGTCTGTATCTGTTTATTCAATTTTATACAAGTTAAAGTATCTACTTGTCTAATTCAAAGTTGAAAGACATAGATGTCAGATGAAACCAAGTTAAAGGGTTCTGTAATTGTGGTAACACAATAAGAGCCTAAAAAGATACTAAAAAAATATAAAACCATAATATATAGCCTTATCCACGTATAGCCTTAACCATTCAAAATATATGGATAATAAAGTTAGAAAACAGAGAGTAAACAAGCAAGAACAGAGCAACACAACTCAACAACAATGGAGAATTCTTTAACACTTTCACTACTCTCCACAATTCCAGTTCCTAATCCAGTACTCTCAACAAAATGTAGTGTTCTTTTTCGAGGTTCGATTTCCTCGAAAATTGGTACAAAATGTGGTGGATTTAGATCATCAACAAGATTGTATGCAGGGCTAACAGAGATAGAACCAGATATTAACGAAGATCCTGTTGATCGATGGAGAACTAATGGCATCGACATTGTAATGTTTCTTTTCTTCGTTGTTTTTAAATAATTGTGGTGTTCGAGTCAGTTTTCTACCTTCTATCAACATATATATCGACTAATTTTGATATAATACATAATGTCCTTTTAACTTGGATTTAGCTGACATTTATGTCCTCTAATTTTGGGTGAACACAAGTAGACACGTCCTATATATGTCACGTAGGACACAAAATTGTCATGTAGGACGTCACGTAAGACAAATGTATCTATTTATTCAATTATATATAAGTGTATAAGTGTCTACTTGTGCTGTTGTGAACACTCAAAGTAAGACGGCATAGATGTTAGTTGAAACCAAGTTGAATGACATATTTATGTATCAATAATTTTTTCCACCGAAATTTTGACAGATGAGAAGAAATCATCTACTAATATTATCGACCACTAGTGACTAGTTTAAGACATAGGCATGTTAACTAATTTTTATTTGTTGCAGGAAGATTATGTTTTTGGAAAATACGATGATCATCATACGTACTTTGAGAGTGAAGATAAAAAAGGTACATAACAATGTATGTGTTTTTTTTTTCTCTTTTTAATTTGTAATTTTGATTTGGAAAAATGTCTAAATTTGTCCGATGTATTATTTGAATTCGATCAAGTTAGTCTTTGTTCGACTTTTCGTTTAGTAAATTGTTTCATATTTGTCCAACGTGAAATTGGTGAACTCCACGTGTTCAAATTCTTCAAAAAAACACAATATTTGAGTAGCTATTTTTACAAATAAATAGGTAAATGGATTTATACTTAAAATTGTCCTTAATTATATTTCACTTGCCTTTTCAGTATCATTTTGGGGATCCATAGCAGAAGATTATGCTGCTATTGCACCCCCAACAGGATTTCAAGGTATGTAACAAATTACCACAATCACATGATCATTAACATGATCTGTTTATTTAGTTATTTACTTTTCGCACTTCAACTAATTTCACGAGATATCTTCCATCAACAAGTATCATCTAATTCTATCCATCCACCAATGGGTTGTGGTGCACTGATGAGAATATTTCACCCTTAACTAGAGGTTTTGGGTTCGAGCCCTGAATATGAAGAAAATCATGTTGGGAGCGCCACCCCCGAATGTGCCCTGCAGTGTGCAATCCGAATTTAGTCGGGGCTCCAGACACCGGGTGAAAAACCAAAAAAAAAAACTATAGCCATCCACAAAGGATAGGACAGATGGAAATAATCACCTGGTGTTTTTTTCTCTCCGCTGAGAATAGAACATGAGACCTCATGACTCTTAACCAATTCATTGGCCACTAGGTCACTCTCTCCGCTGAGAATAGAACCTGAGACCTCATGACTCTTAACCACTTCATTGGCCACTAGGTCACACCCTTGAGTGCTTATGTTAGTTATTTACTTACGATAACTTATTTTCTGGTGTTCGACAATAGGTATTATTTCATGGCTGTTTCCTCCAGCAATTGTTGCAGGAATGTACTTCAATGTTCCTGTAAGTTCATGATGAAAAAATCTCCATTCATTTTTTCGAGTCTCGAAAATGCCTTTTTCCAGCAAACTGAAGTCTTGTATTTTCACTTATTGACAATGCAGGGGGAGTATTTGTACATTGGAGCAGCTGTTTTTACAATTGTGTTCTGTATTATTGAGATGGACAAACCAAGTGAAGCACACAATTTCGAGCCTCAAATATACAACATGGAGAGAGGCGCGCGAGATAAGTTAATATCGGATTACAACACAATGGACATTTGGGAATTCAACAAGAAATATGGCGATTTATGGGATTTTACTGTTAAGAAAGACGATATCATGAAACGATAGAAATAAAAATGAAACAAATTCATATATACGTAAGGTATATATTTGAATCGCGTAATGATCATTGGATTTCATCGATTACTCGATGATGCATATGTTCTGGTGTTGATCCATGGCTGTAGTATTTGTTTCTCAACTACATAGAGATGAAAAAAACTCTAATGAACTCCCTTGCTGAAGAATTACACTGTATATATATAAGGTCAAGGTTATATTATTTTTTATTTGTATATGTCGAATCCCTTTATCAGTTCTTTATATTTTGAATTTCTTTAATGAAAATCTTGATTCCGCTACTGCTATGAGAGTTCTATAAATCAAGAAGTGCATAGAATGTTTGATTGCATGATAAGTGATAATAACTAACATGATTTGGTTACTTAGTTTTTTGTTTTCTATTTTTTTTTTTTATGAATGTTCTGATATTGCTTGTTGTAAGTAGGTGTAAATACACCTACTGCATTAGCTCTATGTGCTACTCTCCCCGTTTTATTTTATATGAGTTTGATTTGACACGAAATTTTTTTAAAAAAAAATTTGAACTTATGGTCTAAAATAAGTGATAAATGTCTATGTGACTATAAATCATTTCAGCAAGGATAAAATGAGTATTTTAAAATTAAATTGTTACTTAATATAAAATTAATCATTTTTTTCGGACAGACTAAAAAGAAAAGTAAATCATATATAAACTAGGACAGAGAGTAATAGTTAATCATTTCTCAAAAGATGTAAGTACTATTTATAATAAATTTTAACACATGGTTCACAAAAGAGCAGTGGATGTTCCCAAGCATCCAACGGTGCCACGTGTACTATAATCAGTGGCGGACCCATGATTTTCACGAAGTGGGTTCAAGATATAAAAATCTACCTAATATTATTTGTAATTTTTTTGAGGCTAACAGCATACATATCTGACTATACTAAACAATGTTAATACATTTGAAAAAAAATTACATTAACTTATGAATGAGACGGTAAATAACAAGATGGACGAAAAATTAGGCTTCAATATAAACTAAGAAGATAAAAGAATATTATGAATGATTTCTCTTCATTCAACATTTAACAAATAAAAACAAAATATTAAACAAAATAATTATAACCTTAATTTCAGAATCGAATACATAGAAATATACCTAATATTGTTTGTAATTTTTTGTTGATTTTAGAATGATAAGGGATTTTTTAGTTGAAGAAATAAAAAATAACCACAATAATCATATATGTATATATAAAGACTAGAATCAAGAGTGAAAAACATACTTGATGGATATTGACTATTGATGCGAGATTTGAGAGACGGGGAGAGTTTTTTTCCTTCAATAAAAAAATATGCTCAAAATTTTGGGG
>JAJOOD010019458.1:0-15602 GCA_029582525.1 Solanum tacnaense
AATTTTTGAACTATATTAAAATAAATGTTAAAAAATGTAATGAACGTAATTAATGACATGTAAAAAGTGTCATTTTAACAGAAATAACGATTTAATTAAAATGAACAAATATTTGAATGTATTCAACCAGCTGTGACAAAAATATGTAATTAAAATTAACTGATAAAAAATACTAAGTTTTGACAAACAAAGATAGTTATCGATAAACTTACTTAAA
This sequence comes from Solanum tacnaense, assembly GCA_029582525.1. Classification (NCBI taxonomy): domain Eukaryota; kingdom Viridiplantae; phylum Streptophyta; class Magnoliopsida; order Solanales; family Solanaceae; genus Solanum; species Solanum tacnaense. The sequence goes on from JAJOOD010019458.1 coordinate 218, forward strand.
ATTATAAAAAATATATTTTGAACATTTAAATAAATAAAACTTAAAAGTTACGAATTTTAAAAAATGTTAGGCCAAAATTGGGTGTCAACAACTGGAATGTCAAATGATCTCCTTGAAGAGCATGTTGATGATCTTGAACACCTGTATCTGTATCATTATAAAATAAAGGTCGAATGACGTCAATATATTGAATGTACGAGCAGGTAAGGGGAAACTGAAACATAGCTAACTCAACTGATAACATGGGAAAACAATACTCACCTTAACTCAACTCCAATATAAAAGCAATACCGAAAGATAAAATGTTTAAGTTTTCATAATAAACAGATACTAACTTAAGGATGTATATAAAAAATGCAATAAACTCAAAACAGTAGATATCAACTCAAAATGTAAAAAATACAATAACTTAATTTTTACTCTTATTTGGGGGATTCTCTGACAAACAACCATCACTATGAGCTATGTGGTGATACAACTTTTCGTCCACACTGCCTGAACTGTCCTATACCTTCTCGGGATACAAAACACCTCAACTAAGTGCATCCACTAAGCTATGCTTGAAGGCACTAAGGATTCATCTAAAAAAGTATGATCATTTACCCATGTTGGCTACATAGTTTATGAGGAATGTTAGTTGTCTGAACTCATTTCCATATCAATGCTCAATACTACTCCCACTAATATATACTCATCTTCAAATGTATTAAAACATACTCTTTCTCTGGTTTGAGATAATTGCTCAAACTATCCTCTTAAAAGAGGTAACTACTCTAAAATATCTTTGAACTCATAAAATCTCTTTAGAAATCAAAGTATCTCTTTTCTCAATGTAAAACTGATATATTTAGGAATACTTAGTTTCCTTAAACTTTACTCAAAATGACTCTTTAAATTTCCTTAAACCCAATTTAAAACACAAATATTGGGTTCTAAAAAATTCTCAAGGTTTATCACTCAAAAGAGAGTTCATGCTAAAATATATACATGAATGAACCTACTCAAGGATTTCAATGATAAGAACTCAACACTCAAAACTCAAGAAATCAAAACTCAATGATACTACTCATCCCAAGAATACTCAATTCATAGGGTTCATGCTAGAATGTAGACATGAACAAATAAACTCAAGAACCTCAATGCATAACCTATAGAAAACTAAAAATTTAGAAATAGGATTTCAACAAGGATTAGGAACTTAAGAACTCAAAATCAACTCTATAAAAGCTCTTCTCATTCTCATTCTCACTCTCATACTCCCTTCCTCAAGACCCAGTTCAAAACTATAATGAGTTTCAAAAGAAATCTCTAATATGATTCAAAAGGACCTCTTGAACTTTCCACTTAACTTTTCCTTAATTTGAAATATAAATTAAGAGATATGATTAGGATTTGTAGGATATCTCAAGTATTAATGAAGACTTTAATAGTCAAAATCAAGAAAAGAGCGAAGAAACAATTTGAAAGAACACATACTAAACGAAGAACAAAGAAGAAAAAGGGCTTGACGTCCCTGGCATATCAGTGGCGCATCGCGCCAGCCTCAAAAGTGTTGGGGCTTCTTTGGGGCACATTGCAGGCGCAAGGTACTGGCCCTCCTTGTGCTTTGGTGGAGCATTTCCCCACCCCAAACCTCGAAATCTGACAATTTTTCTTGCTCAATTTCGGGTCCTAACTCATCTTGAATTGATTGGTTTCTTCTAAGATCTCTTTGATTGACAAACCCAACGCTAATTCATTGCAATTCCACCAAAAATCTATCAAGGAAAACCATCATTTTCAAGACCCTCACCTCAAGAACTTAAAACCTCCATTGTTAAATAGTGAAGCTAAAACTCAGGAACTAATCAAGAATCTTTACATAAACAATATCATCAACGAATTAATGGAAGAATTACACCAAATCCCTAAGTGGTCGTTTGGTAGGCCGCATTAAAACAAATAGTCCATCTATTATGTATTTTATTATTTAGTACTATATTTGGTACAAATTTGAACCTATATATAACTAATCCATGGATTAGCTATACATCCTACATGGTCTTATAGGATGTATTACTAATACCTTCCATTTGGAGGTATTAGTTGTCACGACCCAAGGGTACCCCCATAGATGTAACAAGGCATATAAGACCCTGAGATGCCTCATACAAGCTACTTAGCATATCATAACATAAAGTAATAGAAAATGGTGCAGAAATTTAAAACATTTTTAAAATAGTCAAAGTCTTTATAAAACGAGCGAATGTCTAATACACTTTTCTCAAACCATCTAAAACACTAATAACTTTGGGACACAAGCCATATAATAGTTCAAACATAAAATGAAAGACATAAGGAAATGGAGGTCAATCCTTGAATGCTATGAGGACTCACGAAATCTTCAATCCTTGATCGACTGTGATCCTAGCCACGATGGTGAGAGTTGATATCGCCGGACCCTACATTTGGATAAGAAATTTAGGCAAGAGTATGCAATAGTATAAAGATGTACTAAATAAGATAGCTTGCATAAACATTAACATAGGCATAACATAAGCATTAGTCACTATAAGACATAAGCAATAAGCATAATCAATGCATATAAAACGTGATAAACATGGAGGAAAACTTCCTTAAGTAACCTCAACTTGTCCTTAGTCAAGCCTTGGGTCATCCGCCTCTAGTCATACTTACATCATAGAAGGCAACTCAAGGAACAATCTAAGCTATTCATTCTTCATAACATAATTCACCTTGTTCATGCTTACTTTTAAAGACATGGGGATTCGCCTCTTTGCCTATCTTACAAAGGCTAATTGGTATTCGCTTCTTGCCTTACATAGTTTAGAATCATGGGTACTAGCCTCCATGACCAACATCACATGACATGGGTACTTGCCTCCACATCTTTTTTATAAGGATCATGGGTACTAGCCTCCATGTACAATCATCATATTAGGAACGTGGGGAGTCTCCTCTTGCTCAATTCTAAGGAGTATGGGAAATCACCTCATATTCTTCTCATATGGAGATCAACTGTAGTCACCTCTAGCCTCATCAATTACTTAGTCTTTTAGTCTAGATTCATTTTAAGTGAGCAATCCTTTAACATTCATACATTCATGCTTAATTAATTCATGTTGGAAGTATCACTTTATAATGACCTATTTCCGTCGATATGGAAAAGCCGATTGGGAAGGATTTTGGGCCAGAATACTTCTGAGTAGAAACTTGGAAATTTCTAGCCTAGGCCAAACTTAGACGATATCTGAGTCAGGTGAGGTCTAGAGAAATATGGTAATGAATGGGTGATCTAATTATGAATTTGATCACATAAGTGGATAGATAAGACGTTAATGAGCCTGTACGGCTTTACAAAATCAAATTTGGGTAATTAGAACTCCCGAAATAGATCTTGGCGTGAAAGGGTAGTTTTAGATCATCTCGATTTGAAGGTTTTTTGTTAAATGGGAGCTTGGAATTCAAAGTCCGAGCTTCTGTCTATGTGTAAGTCACTGGGGCAGGATTAATCCCGCAAGGGGGGCTGCTCTAGCGGGATGGGGTCCACCGTGGTGGGTCAGTCGTGATTTCAGTCAAAGAAAAACCCCAATTTTCTTATATTTAGCAAAACGTCGTTCTTAAGAGCTAAGGGATGACCTAGGGAGAATCTTGACAGTTTTCCACAATTTCTAGCCCTAAAGGTAAGTTAATTACTCCACTAACTAGTATTTTGATTCCCAGAACTTAGAATCTAGAATAATTATCATTGGGGGAGGGTTTTTGCCTAAAGTTAATGGTGGGAAAAGCCCTAGCTGAACATTAGTGTCATGGGTTTGGTATTGGAATAATATGTTTGTTATAATCTGGGTAAATTAGACCTTATTTATAGATCCTTACATTAATTACTTGTTTATAGACCAAGAACTAGCTGAAAGACTTTGGAATGGGAAGGCTCAAGTGTCTTAGGAGTATTTAGGCTTGGTTTCGAGGTAGATGATGGTTTGATTTCTTGTTTTGTGATATATGTCAGATATTTGCTTTGTTGTATGCGTGCATGTATGTGAATAGGGAATTATGAATCAAATCTAATTAAATGATTATGTATGAACAATGCATGTCGTGACCCTGTTACTTGATTGTATGAATATGAGTATTGTTCATTATGGATGCGTTTGTGACTGTGGTAGTGCTGGCTGGATCGGGTGTCACATTTCGACACATATATTGGATCGAGTGTCACGTTCTGACACATATATTGGATCGAATGTCATGTTCTGACACATGTATATTGGATCGGGTGTCACGTTCCGACACACTAGCAATTTGGGTGTTGGTTCCATGAGAGGACCACTTGTGATTATTATGTTCTTTTTTGCCTAGCATAAATATTGGGGAATTGTATGTTCTCGTAAAATCATAACTAATCTATGTATTATGTATATGTGTGCTTACGATGTTGTAATTTCTTGTTTATATTGTGCTTACTGGAGTAGCCGTGTGAACCTACCAGTACACCGTGTTTTTGTGTACTGATACTGCACTTGGTCTTTCTTCGTTAAGTACAGGGCATCTTCAGGCGGCTACAGACAAACCTTAGTTAGGAGATTGTTGATCGCGACCGAATTGAAGGGTGAGCCAATTCTTTCAGGCTGCCATGGATCCTACTTTTGTTTAGTCCACTCTTTTCAGACTCATACAATCTGTTTAGGCTGTTAGGTTTAACTTTCGGGGTTGCATCCCCCTTTTCTTAGACTTGTTGGTTTAATAGAGTTTTGATACAATAACTTTCAGTTGTAGGGGTGAATTTCATAAATAGTTGTGTGGTTAAACCTTCGGAGTTTATGGGAACTCTGTATTTTATTCAGTTATTTCAACCTGATTCCTCATCTTTAAATTCTTGGTTTCTTAAAATTTACTTAGTTGGGTTGAAGTAGTGGTTCTCCCACAAGAGAGTTTGTGTTGGTGTCAATCACGACGGGCTGGGTCGTGAGTCGTGACACCCTTCCACAATAATAACAATCAACAATTTATAGTAAAAGCTTTACTCTCAAAGCATTACATCTCATGATCATCATCTATGCTTCAATCTCGAGCAATTCTAATCATAAATCATCAATCCTATAGGGAGATATCTAAACTCACAAAGTTTCCCTTCATGGCATCAGGCCCAATTACATCAACATCATCTTTCTAGACAGGTAATAGGCATGGATACATGTAATTTCATCCTAAAACATGTAATCCTATCAAATCAATCATAATCCAATCATTTGAATCAACATTTATCATAACCCACAACATTGGAAGAAATCCTAACTCAAATTCGGGGATTTAGACTTCTTAATTGGGGAATCTCAAGGGGCTCCATGGATGAAAGTAATTCATGGATGGTAAGCCATCATACCTTAACCACAAAGCCCACAAAAACTTGAAGATTGGATACTTCAACTTTACCCTAGCTTCAACTCTTCCTTCTTCTTCCACTCTCTAGAGAGAGAATATTTGAGAGGAAAAACTTGTGATTTCTTTTGGGTTTTGAAGTAATGACTTGAATGGGAGATTTTGGGGGTTAAAAATACTTAAATAGGTGTCCTAGGCTTGGCTAAAACGATACAACTTTAATTTAATTAAAACCGGAAAAAGACCCATGTGCCCCTAAAATAATTGCCAGCTCATGACCTACAGACCCCTGACCGATGGACCGTCGACCAACCTACGGTCCGTCCTGGTCAAGCGTCGATAACTTCAGAGATTTTGGCCAACCTAAGGACCCCTGGACAATGGACCGTGGTCTGCCCGACGGTTCGTTGGTCATGCCGTGGTTCTAGGGTCTATGCCTAGATTGGGGTGACCAACCACGAACCCTACCTACAACCCGTGGTTCAATCCACGAGCCGTGGTTGGCCTCTCGTGGATGGCACCTGCAGTTTTCCTAAAATTGTTGTTTTATCTCATTTCGAATCCGTGGTGTTACATTATCTCCCCCTTGGGAACATTCGTCCTCGAATGCTATTCTAGACACCTTTCGAATTGAAAGATGCAATACTAGTAGCCCATCATGCATACAACTCATCAAAATGCACACAACCAAGGAAGAAATATCAACTCCAAGCTAAACATACTCAATGCACCATAAGGAAGTAGGAAGTACATCTAGCAACCCAATATGCATGAAATTTCAACATTACATCATGTTTAAGGAGGAACTATCATCTCCAAGCTAAAAGCATGCTCAACACAATCTCATGGAGCCTCTATGCAATCTATACTCTAAGCACCTATTGAAGGGGAAAATCTCCACTCCAAGCTAAGGCATGTTCAAAAATTCAACTCATGAAGTCTATAGGCAACTAATACTCAATGCACAACAACATGAGGAAAATAAATCATATATGTCATTTTCTTTAAAAACTTAAGCTTTTTCATGAACATGCATTTTAAGGAAATCATGGAAACACATAACACACAAGACTTCAAACATAAGGGAAACCAAAAGGAACTCATTACCTCAAGCTAGAGTAAGACGAAAAAGATGAGAATACCGGGACATCATATCAGCCTCAGCCTCCCAAGTAGCACCCTCAACTAGATGGTTCCTCCATAACACTTTTACGGAAGCAATCTCTTTGTTCCTCAATTGCTTAACTTGATAGTCTAAGATATCAACCGAAACATCTTCATTAGAAACGTTCTCTTTCACTCCCAAACCTTCTGTGGGGACTATGGAGGTCGGATCTCCAACACACTTCTTTAACATAGATACATGGAAAATTAGATGAACCGATGTTAACTCATTTGGAAAATCAAGGTCATAGGCAACCTTACCAACACGTCTCAAAATTTGATATGGGTCCACAAAATGGGGACTAAGTTACCCTTTATTACCAAACCTCATTACACCCTTCATGGGTGAGATTTTTAAATAAACCCAAATTAAGCACATTAAATTCAAGGTCTCTGCTTCTAATATCGGCATAAGACTTTTGTCAACTTTGGGCCATTCTCAACCTCTTTGTAATGAGTCGAACCTCTCTATAGCCTCATGAACTAACTCGGGTCCTACCAAGGCAACTTCACCCACCTCAAACCAACCTATAAGAGATCTACACCTCCTACCATAAAGAGCCTCAAATGGAGTCATAGCAATAGTAGAATGGTAGCTATTATTATAGGAAAATTAAATCAAAGGCAAATGGTCATCCCAATTTCCTTTTGTAACGACCCGAGAGCACCCCCTAGTCGTTACCGGCGTATTCGACCTCTCGGAGGTCTTATACAAGCACTTAGCATTCATCATAGCATTTATCATAGAAAAATAGCGGAAAATTTAAAACTTTTTCATAATATAACACAAGACTTAAAAGTCACCTCATTTAAACCTTTAATACAAAATCGGAGTACAAGGTCTTAAGGTAGCCAACTTAAAACACGACTACAACACAAGAGGGACACAACCCTTACAATACAAAAGAAACTACTATCTAGTACATAGAACTTAAGGAAACATTTTGATATCAAGGTCCTTGAATCTTTAAGGACACACCCGAACATGGGAATAGTAAGCCAAGCTCATCACTTCTAGAAAAGGCCCTTTAGCCACCACCACCTACACTTGGTGTAAAAAGATGAAGAAGAATGGTGTTAGTACAAGAATGCACTAAGTATGATAACCATGCAAAAACATGCTTTTAAAAGGACATTTAGTTGGAAACCATGCATCATGCCTTTTTAGAGAAACTTCAAGAGCATTTAGTACAATAGGCACAATATAAACCACATACATCATCATACACATGGAAACCATTGGTTTGTGGATGAAAAGTCGTGCTAAGCTTAACATTACTGCCAAGACCCTTTTGGAAAGACTTCCAAATAGAAGTAAACTGAGTACCTCTATTGGAGATAATGGACAAGGGCACTCCTTGCAACCTTACCATTTCTCTTAAATACAACTTAGCATAATCTTCCACTGAATAGGAAACCTGACGAGAATGAAATGGGTCAATTTTTTCATTCGGTCTATTATAACCCAAATTGAATCATATTATTGTCGAGTACGTGGCAACCCCACTATGAAGTCCATATTAAAATTTTCCCATTTCCAAGTAGGAATGCTAATGTCTTGAGATAAACCTCTCAGTTTCTGATGCTCAACTTTCACTTGTTGGCATTTTGGACATTTAGCCAAAACTCCTGCAATATCCTTTTTCATCCCATTCCACCAATAGATCTCCCGTAAATCATGGTACATCTTGGTAGCTCCCGGGTAAATAGAATACCTAGAACGATAGGCTTCTGACATGATTTGTTCCCTTAGGTCATCAACATTAGGAACACACAAACGACCTTGTATCTAAGGACACCATCTCTCCCTTCGGATCCACTGGTTGAACACCTTATCGAGCCAATCTATGAATATCTCGAACCAACTCTTTTCTATCATCATCAACATGTGCAACACTACCATGGATTACCGACTAAGAGCAGCCACTACTACATTTGCTTTACCGGGGTGATAGAGAACAATCATATCATAATCTTTCAATAATTCAAGCCACCTTCTTTGGGGAAGATTTAGATCTTTTTGGGTAAACACATAATGCAAACTCTTGTGGCCGGTAAAAACATCCACATGAACAATATACAAATAATTCCTCCAAATCTTTATGGAAAAAAATAACCGTCTCTAATTCGAGGTCATGGGTAGGATAATTCTTCTTATGGATCTTAAGTAACTTTGAGGCATACACAATAACTTTACCATTTTGCATAAGCACACATTCTAACCCAACTCTAGAGGCATCATAATAAACCAAAAATCCATTCGTACCTTTCGGTAAAGTCAATATCGGAGCGGAGGTAAGTGTATCTTTCAATTATTAAAAACTTTTCTCACAAGCTTCGGACTGTATGAACTTATCTTTCTTTTGAGTCAATGTCGTCAATGGAGAGAACATTGTAGAAAACCCCTCAACAAATCTTCAATAATAACCGGCCAAACCCAAGAAGCTTCTAACGTTTGTTAGTGATAGAGCTCTAGGCCAACTCTTGACCGCATCCGTCTGAATAGGATATACTTCAATACCGTTACTTGAAACAATGTGACCTAGAAAACCCACAGACCTTAGCCAAAACTCATATTTGCTAAACATAGCAAGGTGTTATCTTTCCTTAAGAATTTGTAACACAATCCTCAACTGATTAATGTGATCATCCGTACTCCTTGAATAAATTAAAATATCATCAATGAAACCAATTATGATCATATCAAGGTATTGTCTAAACACCATATTCATCAAATCCATAAATGCCACAGGAGAATTAGTCAAACCAAAGGACATAACCAAAAACTCAAAATGACCATATCGGGTTAAAGAAGCTATTTTCGGCATATCTTCTTCTTTTACCCTCAATTGGTGATAGCCCGACTAGAGATCAATCTTAGAGAAATAACTTACCCCTTGAAGTTTGTCGAAAAAATCATATATTCTTGAAAGAGGATACTTGTTCTTAATGGTCACCTTGTTTAATTACCCATAATCAATATACATACCATGTGAACCATCTTTCTTTCTAACAAACTAAACTGAAGCACAACATGGAGAGATACTCGATCGGATGAAACCCTTATCCAACAAATCTTTTAAATTTTTTTCAACTCCTTAAGTTCTGTCGGAGCTATTCTATAAGGAGGAATCAAAATAGGTTGCATATCTAGGAGAAGGTCAATTCTGAAGTCTATTTCCCTTTCGGGAGGACCACCAGGTAGATCATTTGGGAACACTTTTGAACACACATTCACAATGGGGACTGACTCATGAACAGGGGTTTCGGAATCCACATCCCTCACTTGAAAAGCCAACCTAAACTCCGCATTTGTTACATTCTCGGCCAATGGGTCAAACGGAGCTTGAGAAGGAGCTTGGGGAGGAATTTCTTGACCCACATTGTCTTCCTCATTCATTCTTGATGCCCTTCTAGTAGTCATTTCCTGAAAACAATTGGGTTAGGATTAAAAGAAAGACCTTATAGAGTTAAACTTTATAACATGACTTGGAGAAATGAAGAAGTGAGATTTCCTAAGCATCTATTAGCCTCTCATTCATAAACGTGGTGCGCTTCACACTTATGAACAATACTTTACTTGACGTGGTTTTGAGACATCCTAGAACCATTATTAACCTTGTTCTCTAATTACCAAGTTTGTCACGACCCTGGGGTACCCCCTATATGTAACAAGGTGTACAAGACCCTGAGATGCCTCATAAAATCCACTTAGCATATCATAACATAAAGTAATAGAAAATGTTGCAAAAATTTAAAACATTTTCAATACAATCAAACTCTTCATAAAACGAGCGGAAGTCTAATACACATTTCTCAAACCATCTAAAAGATGAATAAGTTTGGGACACACCCCATACAATAGTTCAAACATAAAATGAAAGACATAAGGAATGTTGGTCAATCCTCGAATGCTCTGAGGACTTACAAAATCTTCAATCCTTTCTCTACTATGATCCTAGTCACGAGGGTGAGAGTCGATATTGCCAGACCCTACATTTGGATAAGAAATATAGACAAGAGTACATGTTAGTACAAACATGTACTAAATATGATAGGTTGCATGAAGATCGACATAGACATAACATAAGCATTAGTCAACATAAGACATATTCCATAAGCATAATCAATGCACATAAAACATCATAAACAAGGAGCAATACTACCTTAATTAACCTGAACTTATCCTTCATCAAGACTTGGGTCATCCGCCTCTAGTCATACTTAGATCATGGAAGGCAACTCAACCAACAATCCAAGCAATTCATTCTTCGTAACATAATTCATATTGTTCATGCTTATTTAAAGACACGGGGATTCGCCTCTTTGCCTATCTTACAAAGGCTAATGGGTATTCGCCTCTTGCCTTACTTAGTTTAGAATAATGGGTACTCGCCTCCATGATCAACATCATATTACATGGGTACTAGCCTCCGCATAATTTTATAAGGATCATGGGTACTTGCCTCCTTGTCTAATAATATTAATAGGAATATGGGGAGTTGTCTCTTCTTCAATTCTAAGGAGTATGGGAAATCACCTCATATCCTTCTCATATGGAGGTCAAGGGTAGTCGCCTATAGCTTCATCAATTACTTAATCTTTTAATCAAGATTCAGTTTAGGTGAGCAATCCTTTAAACCTAGAATCATTCATGTGAGAAAACCTTTCACATTCATACATTCATACTTAAGTAATTCATATGTGAAGTAACCCTTCCACAACAATAACATCAATAATCAACAATTCATAGTATAAGCATTACTCTCAAAGAACTACATCTCATGATCATCATATATGCTTTAATATGAATAAATTCTAATCATAAATTATCAATCCTATAAGGATATATCTAAACCCACAAAGTTTCCTTTCATGGCATCAAACCCAATTACATCAACTTCATCTTTCTAGACAAGGAATACGCATGGGTACATGTAATTTCATCCTAAAAATATCTAATCCTATCAAATGATTCATAAACAATCATAATCCAATCATTTGGTTCAACATTCATCATAACCCACAATATTGGAAGAAACCCTAACTAAAATTGGGGGATTTAGACTTCACAATAGGGGAATCTTAAGGGGCTCCATAGATGAAAGGAATCCATGGATGAAAACCCATCATACCTTAATCACAAAGCCCACAAAATCTTGAAGATTGGAGATATGAACTTGACCCTAGGTTCAACCCTTCCTTCTTCTTCCACTTTTTAGAGAGAGAATATTTGAGAGGAAGAACATGTGATTTCTTTTGGGTTTTGAAGTAATGACTTGAATAGGGGATTTCGGGGGTTAAAAATACTTACATATGTGTCTTAGGCTTGAATAAAATGACAGTACTCCAATTTAATTAAAATGGAAAAAGACCCATGTGCCCCTAAAATAATTGCCAGCTTGCGACCTACGGACCCCCGACTGACCTACGATCCGTCCTAGTCAAGCATCGATAACTTCAGATATTTTGGCCAACCAACGAACCCCTGGACCACGGACTGTGGTCTGACCAATAGGCCGTTGGTCAGGCCATGGTTATGGGGTCTGTGCGCAGGCTGAGGTGACCAACCACAGACCCTACCTACGGTCTGTGGTTCAATCCATGGGCCATAGGTAGTCTCGTGGATGGCACCTGCAATTTTCCTGAAATTGTTGTTTTCCCTCATTTCGAATTTGGGGTGTTACATTAGTAATACCTAGGATATAATACTATGGGATAAAGTTATGTAAAGACAAAACTATCCCTCAAATCAGTTTAATTATTTTGTATATTTTCTTGATTTATGTTTTATATTTGTACTAGTAAAATTATTTAAATAAATTAGATTACAAATTATTTAGAGAGTGTTGTTTGTTACAAAATAAATCCAAAAAAAATTTAAAAAATGAGTTATATAACATTTACTAATTAAAAAGGAAAATATATAACTACATGACGTTTGCGATCTTAATTGAATGTATTATATATATATATATATATATACATCTTTGTGTGTAGATTTCTAAATATTTGTATTTTGAACAATTTTAAAAAATACATAATATTAAAACTATAACTAGTAATTTTTATGTGTAAAATGTAGATGATTTATTCAATTTTACCATTTTGACCATCTTATTTTAAAAGTATATGGTTTGTCTTTATAAATTGAAAATAGCCATTTTTTGAGTGATCAATTTATTAAGATGACAATTATTTATCCTCAAACAATTCAAGTGAAAAATAGGCAACATGACAACAAAACTGTTCTTCTTATAGCTAGTTAGAAGGCCATAGAAAAAAATATTGTCCGACAATTATATATGACCCAATTACATAATAATTCAAGGGTATAATTGGAAAGAAGATTTTTATAGAGTTTTAATGCAAACACAAGATAAGGTTGAAAACAATGGACCAAGCACTTGACAAAAATAAATCATGAAGATGCATTACTAATCCTTGCTTATTATTATTTGTACCAAACGGCCCCTAAGTGTTTAGGAACATGAAGAGGTTATTGGAATCTAATTACAACCTTAATTGGGTAAGGAAAAGCGTGCTAAGCCTAGTGGGGAAAAGGAAAAGAGCAAAATACCCTTTTTCCAAACGGATGAAATGCCTTAACTAGAGATGCTTCACTCAAATGGGCATAACTTTTTATTCTGAGCTCAACACATAGCAAACTAGGCGGCATTGGAAAGAGGACTCAAAGATCTTTGATTTGATAGATCATAGGCCACCTAATTCTTCATGTGCTGAAAGACATGGTCAATTGAAGTTGACGAAAGAAAAAACTCATAGTGAAACTCAATTGGAAAGAAATTTTTCAACTCAACTTTATGCTAGGAGATTCTAGTGACCTTAACATCTAAGAAAATTTAGAATCACTCGGTACAATCTTATTCACAAATAAAGAATGGCTCAAATCTTGACATCAAAATTTTTGGGATGTTACATCTTGATCCATTGGAAATAATATGAGGGTAAGCCTAGCCCACTTACGAAATCCCAAAACATACGTAGATATCAACAATGAACCATGATGGGGACAAATCAACATAACTCTGTCTTTAGAAGCACCCACTGCACCAAAAACCACACCTAGCGGTGGTGTACCCTCGAAGAAACTCAAAACTCCTAAAACTGAATCTCGAGGAACTGAGGTAGTCAATGACCCTTTCAAATCTTGGGTTGCCCCCAAACTCTCTAAATGTTGAAGAACGTCTCTGACCTTAGGGTCTATGCTCGATTGTGGTTCTCTAGCCCGACCACATGCTGAAACTCTAGTAGGATGTATTGATGCTCCATCCACGTTGAATGAACACCTCGTGATATCTATCTAAGATAAAGTGGATTCCAAAATGCAGTTTTAGAGGTTATTCAAAGCGAACTCACATAATAATGGGCCCAAAAAAAAATTCATTAGCAGTCCCTATAGCCTCTAAAATATAGGATACATACATTTCTACACAGGTAAAAAAATACTCTACCAGGATATTTGTCTTATACCAATGATGTTGGTCAACTTAGATCTCTAATACCAACTAGCCACAATCCAACTTCTCAGGTAATGATGACACCTACTATACCCTACCAGGCTATCACGTGGAAGATAAATAATAAGAAACAATACGCTAAAAACAGTGAGAAGAAAGAGAGATCAACTAAAATATTACAATAAACCATCCAAAAGACCTTGCATCAGAAATTAATGGGAGCATCAAATCAAAATAAAAGTACAAGGATTTTAGAAATACAATAGAAGTACAGGTTGTCTCTGAATACAACATAAAGATTTCCTAGCCAAAGTATATGGAAATTGGTAACTCCAAATTCCAGGAGCTCACCCTAGCCTTTAAATCCCATAAGCTACTTTGCACGAGCTCCAACCCAATGGTGAGAACTCATACAATGATCTACACTGTGTAGAGGTGTAGTATGAGTACCAACAAGAGGTACTGGATAGACATCAGCCGACTAAGCTCCAAATATGAAGCAAGTATAAAAAATATGTAATAAGGAAAACATTGCACAAGTAATTAAACATGAGATATAATATGAAAGACAAACAATGAGGAGCAAAAATAGGATAAATAAGATAAGATATCGAGTCAAGAACGTACCCAGAATCGCAAGTTAATAACCTACTCGCAAGCAAGCTATGATAAAAAGGTTAACTACCTAATGTCATGTGGAAGACATGCACTAATTTAGTCTACACCCTAGCAATTAAAAGATCAATATCATAGGAATATAGAATATAGTTAAATAATAACCTAATCAGACCTCCCTAAGATCATAAGGTACAAATAGAAAACATAACCCAACCAGCCCCTTCCCCCCTCACCCACCATTGAATCGGAAGGCGAAATCAACAATCAATTAAACTTGTGATATGTGATGAATATGAGTTTAGCAAATGTAGTAGAACAATTAGTAACCATCAGTAACCAAGTGTATATACCTACTACCATGCCCTGATCAAGTGGGGTGGGCCCACGTATCTCTCTCATCCTGTACAATGAAAGACATGGCCAAAGAAACTCATAATGGATTGGAGAAACACATATTTACTGCTTAGGCCCGACTGTGGTCATAAAACAAGTCATCTCTATCATTGTACCAGAGGCATGAATTGCCAAACTATTATAGGTAAGGGCGTCAATGCTCCTACTTGTTAAGTAAAATATGAGCAGATCCAGATGTGAAACGACCCCAAAAATGCCCGAAAATGTGCTTCGGAAACACCTATAATTGTAATTTCCATATATCTCAAAATCCGTTTCGTTTTTCGAAAATCCGACTTCATATTCTTATTCAGGGGGTCAAATTGAGTGGGAAATGGGTCTAACCC